>VHZZ01014700.1:15521-36962 GCA_009801015.1 Silene noctiflora
CTTCTATTATAAATCTAAGTAACAAAATCGGCCCCGGTTACTATTATTTTCTGCCTACGTCCCTGTGACTGTGTACATTTGACCTGGCTAGCTCCCTTCCCCGTCATGTGCACAGGCTCGTGAAGCACATCCCGCCATTTGCAGGAGCCCTTCAAGTATTGGAGTTATGCTGTTGTTGCCGTTATTACTCCCTTCTTTCAAGTCATTCCAATATGTTTCTTTAAATTAAACGAGGGTAATTTTGAGCAAATGTATGTAAATGAATTGGAGGGAGTATGCTTCTCTACCAGAATCTTCTGCAGATTACTAATGTTTTACTCCTTAGAGTGGGATCTAAAGGTTGGAGAATTAATCTTAACCATATCTTCACAAATATAATTATTACAAAGATAATCTTAATAATGAATATTTTATCTGAAAGGGAATTCGTGCTTTCTGGATTCGTGCTTGAAGTTCAATATGATATTCACACTTTTTCTTCCTATGGTCACTAGGGTGCTGCAAAGGTGGGCAGACCATGTTCTTCACAGTGAGCATAACCTCTGGAGGTATGTTAAGTTCCTTGGGTGTAATTGTAATTTAGATAATGCCTGAACATCTTTAACTTCATATACATTTAAGCACATTAGTTATTAAGAAAAAAATACATTAGTTATCACTTGACTTGTCTCCCGTGTGGCCCAATGGTTCAGTCAATGGATTGGCAAACTGTTAAAGCTGATATGAAATATCCGGATTGATTGATGTCTGATCAAAGACGCAAATGGGTAACCTGAATTGCGCCCAAAATTGAATTATAATTGAACCGAATTTGGTATACCAGAAATTAACCCAAACTTGAAGGAGTCTGAAACGATTCAACACTTGACTTATTTAGATAGTGTATGCGATAAATCATTGATTCATGATTGAATATATGAAACATTGAAATATGTTCAGTATTGTATTCGTTATGAAGTGTAATAGTATATATAAATGTGTCCCGATTCGTGCAAATTCAACCTAACAATGGTCCAAATTGAATATCACCTTGATAATTTGATATGACATTGACTGGACTTGAACCTGTATTCAAATCGAAGTATAACCAATATGAGCCTTAAGTGAATCGAGCCAAAATAAAACTAACACTCACTCGAATGACAACCCAATTTAATGTGATATGAACCTGAACCAAGTGACCCAAATGTCATGTCTAGTGCCGAATAATCAAACCTAAGAGTCAACGGTTCAAACCTTGGTCACCTTTATTTTTGTTCCATGATCCATTAGTGATCTTTTCTGCCATGGTTGACACATGACTGGTGCACATTGCAGAGCTCTGATATTGTATGTGGCCGCTGGAGCATTCCGAGAAGCTTTGACAGCGTTTCGGGAGGCACAACAGCCTGACACAGCTGCCATGTTTATTGTTGCCTGTCGGGAAATCCATGGAGATATCCTTGCTAATATGGGCCATATTGAACATAGGCCTGAATCATCATCATATAAAGACCAGCCGCTTGTCTTACCCGAGTTAAGCCCGGAAAATGAAGAAGTCATTGCTGCTGATGAGCTTTATGGACAGTACCAACGAAAGCTAGTACACCTGTGTATGGATTCACAGCCCTTCTCTGACTGAATTTGACTCATGTCAACATTTGGTTTATAGTGAGGAAAAAACGAGTCAAATGGGGCTTATTAACTGAAATTCAGGTTGGTAATAATTCTCCATATCAAGGACAAGCTCTGATCATTGCGGTGTTGAGCCAAAAAAGAAGACGGGTTATTCGTTATGAGTTGAATTTAAGTGCGTTGTTCAATAAATTTAATTCGGGCACTCCTTGGCTTTTGACAACCGAGAGATTATAAAGTGGCTTTCACCTTCAGTTCACCATCTCTTCACCTTTAGTTGAGCCGAGCATAGAGAGGTCTTTTGTTACTATTCGATTTTGTTGTAAATTGGATGTGCTCTCATGTTAGGAGTTACAAACATTTTTGAGCATGAAATAGAAGTGTAAAGAAATTTTTTGTTCGTTAAATTGTATGGAATTGTCATCCTCCAAATAAGGCCATAGTTCTTTCATTTGCCCAATTTACTCTTTCAACTAGTTTTATTACCCGCGTGATGCACTTTCTTCTACTAAACAACTCTTATCTTATTTTTTGGATGATTTCTCTTTTATCTATAACATTTAAGATCATTTTCTTTAATCTCTTTTATATCTTTGTATGAACTTTATCTCGGTAATAAGTGATCATATCTTTGTTTCATAAAACGTGAAAATATAGTTTAGATTCACTCATAAAATATAAGAAGTGAAGACGTGTCATGTAATAGGTGAAGAAATGGTTAAATGAATTGATTGTTCTAGTGCAAGACACTTTTGTACCTTTAAAACATGAAAGTGTCTTGCTTGTGACGAACACTATCCGTCACAAATTAAAGACGGATAGTGTTCCTCTCATAATAAGGCAAGTTGGAGAACAAGTGGGGGAGAAATGGAACATCCCATAGATAGTGTCACTTGCATATTGTAAGAGGGGTGTTATCCGTCTTCAGCTTGTGACGGATAGAGCCCGTCTTCAATGAGAATTTGTATTAAAACATACGCCCTCCTATCCGATCCAATCATTTGTTTACCTTTGCTTTTAACACAAAGATCAAGGAGAAGGGAGAGGATCATTCGAGGGGATAGTGTTATTGGATGACAAGTGAACAATTTTGAAATTAGATGATAAAAAACCCATTAGAAGCATGCCTAATATAAAAAGGTAACAAGGTTGTGATTTTTAATGTAAGATAATAATTTGCAACGATGAACGGTAAGAACGAGACCTTGGAGATCACACTGCTTACGAATGAACGAACAACAGAAAGGAACGAGATATTTGCGCAAACTAGATTGCTGGAAGTCTGGAACAATGAAAATTGATTCGCAAGACGTATTGCTTATCAAATGGGTTAATGCAATAACTAGGTTGGAACAAAAACTCTTCGATCGGATGATTACATAATATGCATACGGCGGAAAAAGCACCAGTTTTTATGAATAATTCAATACCTAATAACAATGCAATTGACGAAAACCGGCTCTAATGCCTTGCTCCACACGCCTAAATCGAACTAATATGTGGCATATTTGCCTTATTTGCTAAACTGAACAGAATTTGGAAAGAAAACAAATACTCCTAATAATTCTATTGCACTTGGCAAACAAACTAATCCTATCGGTTTTAGGAAACCTTTATTTTTTACTCCTAATAATAATCGTAATAGTTCGCTGCATCCTTCAACTTCAATTCCTTTACATCATCTTCTTCATTTGGCATTGGCATTTTTGGATGAATTCCAATGAACGGAAGAGACTAGTAAATAGGGGACTGAAAGCTTTCCCAAAGAAGCGTTTAGCCTTCCAAGACATCCAAAACATTATATTGCCTTCAACAAGATCCTCTATTTGGTATCACGGTAGCAAAACTTATGCGACATTATGAACATTTAAGCTCCACCTCACATTAACACAAGTTTTTCCGTTACTTTATGGAAGTCAAAAACTAAAATCCGGAATCAACACACAAACAGAAAGGGTCATCTTTCAGGTAGAAATGGCAACCCCACGCTAGCCTGTGTCTTATAGCATAACAAGGCTAACTGTAATGGCATTTGACAAACGAATAGCACAACAGTTTACCAGTTTTTGAGAGAAACTTTGATATCAGGGAATTCACAAATATAATAATAGTAATTTGTTGAAGGCACACTAGTATGTAGTATGTACAATATTGTGACAGGAACTACAATACCTCATCCTCGAGTTGGGATGACAGCATACCATTTTCTACTGGTAAAGAGGGAGGCGTGCCTGGAGGAATGCGGGCTGCTCCGGTTTCTCCGGCACATATACACAAAGCTTCTGCATCTCGGATGATAGCATCCAGGTCAATATGACCACTTAGTTCGTTTATGAACTTCAATAATGTGTCAAAATCCATTTGCTCCCCAATGATCTTGTTCCGCTGTCTCTTGAGGATTGCAACACATACATACAGGTGGAAATGCTCCGATAGATGATGGGACCACAAAACTTCCCACAATCGCATTGTTTCCTCATAGCGAAGTTCTCTGTATGGACAAAGTATCTCACATTTAATGAAGATTGGCATCCTTGAATATGATATAAAAGAAAATTAAGGGCAAAAATGGAAACTATAACTTACCTTTTAAACTGTATAAGTATCCAGCGAAAACAAAAGAAAAAATTCAAGCAATCATTTTGCTTGAAATAGTTGTGCAATGGACTGTCAGAGAGTTCCACCAGCTGCCAGAACACAACATTGTAAGTAACCAAGAACAGAAACAAACAATAAATGACTATGTAAATCACTTCATAAGACACCCCCAGATGCAATAAACCTTTGATTAAAAGAGACATTGCACTCAAATAAACTACAAAAGAAATATTACATATTGATGATACTGAAATAATAGTATAGCAGTATAGAATCGTTGGTCTGAAAAATTACATATAAGCTCTCTCGGCAATATTTAGGGGAATCAAGATTCCAATAGATTTTCAGGCTCACAAATATTTGATAAAAACAAGCCTCCTGCCTTCTTGCTTACCACAGTACGAAGACCAGAAAATAAAATTGGCCATTGCTCCATCATATACACATTCTACTCTTTCATATACGCATTTTCCATATTTACCCTTTCATTTTCAATACATCTTCCCTCCTCTCCCTTTGTTCCACAATTGATGTTTCACCAGCATCAATTCATGAGCACCATTAATTGTTTCTCAGTGAGCTTTTGAGATTCATTGACAATAAATTCATCATTCAACACAGGAAAAGTTAAAACTTCTAAAAGGGGTGTGGCATTACCCAAAATCCACCATTCAAAGGATTAAAATATAACCATCAAAAGTACTTAATTGCACGAGAGAACATGTCAAATCAATGTGTTTCAATGATTGATGCAGTTTTGTTCAATATGAAAAGGAAAACAAGGAGCATCGTATTTCAAATATGAGATCAACAATTTATGCATTATCATGAGCAAGATTATACCCTTAACAACTTGTACTCATAAGAGTACAAACTGTCTCATTAGAATCTTGCATTAACTTTTTTATATGTAATTTGTTGGTAAAACGAAGTAACTACTTGTTGAATATGAGAATTAAGATCCATAATTGAAACATTTGGGAGGAATTTGATTAGGTTGTAGGAGAAAGAGAAAAGAGAAAGTTCGGGTTATTTGGTTGAGGGAAGGGTAGTGTTTGAACCTTGTAAAAAAATGTATATGAAAGAGTAAAAGTTGTATATGAAAAGAGTAACAATAAAAAAAATTTCTTGACACGTGTGATAGTTGATATTGCCAAAATTGCATTCTCTAAGCTAAGAGCATGGCACCGATTAATTTGCAAAGACTCAACTATAAGCTGAATAACACATCTATTCAATTTCCAGATGCCCTAAAGCGTCCACTTTGTCTCTCATCCACCTTTGTTTCAGACAGTACAACGACAAATGTTCATCACATCAAAATCCATATCGTAGCCAAAAATAAAGGATTGTTATCTTGTATGTTCTCATCTTAGATAGGAATCAAATGTCATGGTAGAGTTTTATCCACAAACTCTGCTTCCAAGAATATGTCAATCTTACTCTTCTTAGGAAATGGAAGTTAACAAGTTGAACAAACAAGAAGGGAGAGCGTAAGATGAAAGTTTGCTCGTAACTATTTCAAGAATGATGCATTATTACTCATTAAAACGTAAAAATCATTTAATGTTTTACATCAAAGGCCAAAAAAATTCACCAGCCAATGATTCCACCTTTAGCATCGTCTCAGGGTTTTAATGTGAAGCAGACATAATTCTTAGCCTTTTATCTTTCCTAGGAGTATATGCATTAAAGCTCTCACTTCCTTACATCACAGAAAAACATTGAATGTTCCTGTATGCTGGCAACAATAATCGACAGTGCAAAACAGTGTAAAGCCTGACGAAAGGACAACAAAATGAGACGAGGTGTGGAGAAAAGGGACCTTAGATAGTGCAAACAGTTGTGCATGCATGCCACTTTGATCACGATTGAAATTTGGTCCAACACATTCCATTAGTGCGGCAAAACACCAAAATGCTTCAGAATCATCTTCCATTACGAACAATAAAGGAGATAGATAATCACTCATACCCTGGGAGCATAAGAGACCATGTCAATGTATACAGAACTGAGACGAGATATTTCCCGTAAAATGAGAGTTACCTGACAGTAACCAAGGTCAAAGTTGTAGAATGAATACGTCAACAGTATATCATATAAAAGATCAACATTTGGATTATCATCTCCGTCGTAGAACGAGAATGATCTATCTGTCCTTACCTAACAAAATAATTAGAAGATATAATCTTCAACATTTAAATCTCATACATAGAGCACTGCTCCTTTTTACTCTATCTCATCAACAGGTCAAAAATGACAGATGTTCTTACCACATCCTTCTCTATTAGGCCTTTTCTCTCCCTAAACTTGGTAAATTTTTTGGCCTGCTCTGGAAATATACTCTGCAATGGGGATCCATGACAATGTCAGACTACAATGATAATAGATGAAGTCCTAGTAAGCCATTAGTTAAATGGTTACAAATGTTACAGCAAATAGAATGCACGGACCCAATACTTCATGTCATAGATAAATTTGCAACTATCAATACACTTCTATATTTCCAACTCTATCTAACGGCCCGTTCATATATGCCTTGTAGATACTCATTTCACAAGGGAAATGTTTACTGGAGTTACTGACATTTGAGTGGAAGACAAAACAAGTTATCACATAAAAACTATTACTAGATCAAACATGTGAATATTCGTTGATTTTAACACAAAAAGTAATATGTAATAACTCACTCTCAAGTCTCAGCTACAAATACAGTAAACAGTTGAAGGCATAAGGCCTCTACCGCATAAGTGGTGACTCAAGTTATTTAATAGAGTATACAGTAATATTTATTAATGGTCATTTGATTGATCGTGAAATTGAAATTTCATAGGAAGATCCAATTCAAGACACTTAAGTTCCTAATGAAAATCACATGAATTTCATAAAAGTGCTTGGTTGCCATGTCGGAATTTAATTAGGGTTTTTATTTGTCAAAAATTATCTTATATTAGAGATATTTGTAAAAAGACTACTTTACATTTTTATTTTTGTTCCCGACTACCTTTATTTTCTATTTTTTTGGTCGATAACTGCCTATGCTAAGAGTCTAGCTGAACGTGATCAATTTTCGGCATTAACCTATCTCACATGGACTCTTTTCTGGTTTTAATCTTGCCTAGGCCGATTTCGGGAAGTCAAGATGTACTTGCACTTCGACTTTAATAGATTTTTGTCGTTATTATTGAAATATGTACAACATAACTTTTGCTTGTCTGAAATTAAATTGCAGTTGGTCACTATTGGTTGATGGTAATAGAGTCATGTGAGATTAATGTCGGCAAATTGACCAAATCTCGCCGGATTTTTAGCGTACGCAGGTATTGACTAAAAAGAGAAAACAAAGGTAGTCTAGAACATAAAAATAAATAAAATAAAAATATACGTAGTCTTTATACAAATCCCCCTAAATATAAGGTATTTTTTTTAACAAAAAGCCCATTTAATTACACCCAAATTGTCAAATACCTTAGGGTGGAATAAGAGTACGGGGTTAGGTAAGCTAATTCCTCCCTTACGTAGGAATTGACAGATCATGAAAAGTCGATTACTACATGTTGCCAAAAAACGACAATGAAACAACTACCAAATTTGCAATTCATGTGATTTTCTAATTCCAACATTTTATGAGGGTCAACGAAATAACCACTTAATCTACAAAAATAAGAAGGAAATCACTACCGATTTTCCAATCAATAGTTCAATACCAAGACATTCATTGGATCAAACGTGCTGCCCCTGACGCAATGGCGGAATTTCGTAAAAGAAAACAAAAACAGAGAGAAGTTTGAAGCATGTTACATCCAAACCCCATTAATCCAGAAAAAAACATTGTACAAATAGTTAGTGTTAATGTGCTATGAGCCTATGAGGGCCCATGATCAATGACATTTCTAGGAAAATGTCAATTATACACATTTAACTTCTTATCAAGAAGCATCAGCTGTAAAAAAAATTTATAAAACATAGTCCTAAATATTAAGCAGAATAAAGTACCCGTCCAGGCAAGATCCTGTGGCTAGTAAAGGGTGTAAGAACTTGTAGCTCAGACTCTACTGACAAAAAACAGTTGAAAATATTTGATTATAAAAAATACTTCCCCCAAACAGAGAAAACATCTCTCAACATACACGAAAAGAGCTACACATACAACATAGTAAGGTTCGCCACTGTTTTAAAGCCCTTGGTCCATCTCTAAACTGGTCTTTTTATTTCTCATTATTTGCCTCTATGAAAATTACCTAAGCTACACTTCTTAACATGCAAATTTCCAATTCATGGCGAGGAATCTTCCAATAGTACCATTAGGGTAACAAAATGTTTCATTATTGCTATCTCAGTGTTGTATAAATACCAAAGAAACAATAAAGAAAACAACATTCCTACTATCACACAACCTGCCACTGGAGCTTTATAATTTCGTAGTCTTGTTTTCTCACGGATCGAAGGTATTCCCGTTCAGCATATGTTGAATTGTAGTCATAGTATCCCAATAAGAATGGCCAAACCTGTCACCAAATTTTAGAACACGGCAAACTTAAGAGTAAAGAGCAGTGAAAGTTAGGTAGTCAAAGCATACAATACCTCATCCCGTAATTCATGGACAATACCACCATAAAATATTCTCTTTCTTAAAGCTTTTATATCAACAACTCGCCCCTCAGAATCCAGAAAGGAGATCCACTACACGCAAAAACAGAAGTTATAATTTACATAATGAAATCTGCCAATATAATTAAAAATATACGATGTGAAAATTAAGAGTATGAAAATGTTGTTGCCTGACTTGACTCATCACAGAGTTATGACGACAGGCCTACTTTGAATAGAGGAAATCAGAAAGGAAGGTAGGAGTGCAATTTCCGTTGTGTCGTCAGTAAGTAAGATTCAAGAGAAATGGAGGAATTGATTTTCGTCCCTCAAAGAAAATTAAAAATTATTTCTAACATGGGATAGATTTAGAAGGAAGATAGAGAGTTCCATTCCCCTCCCCTTACCTCCTGTTTACCCCCTGCCGCTTTCCTCTACTAGTATCCAAACTAAAACTGAATAGGGAGAGGAAACATCAAAGACTGTCTCTAACCTCTTCATTTGTCAAAGGAGACTGGCGTGGTTTTCCCCAAACAAGAGCCATTTTATCAAGCTGTCAAGTCAAAATTAAAAACATCAGTGTCTCTGCTGAATAGGGGGGAAAAGGAAGCAAATCCACCTGCAGTCTGCACAGTACCAGAATAAAATAAAAATTTTAAAAATTTTAAAAAACAAAAAAGAACAGCTATGGCAATTGAAGACTTGAAGAGTAAGGCAACTTTTGAGTCTTTGGGATTCGAATGAAGACCAATCACAATGACACGAGCATTCTTCAATGTTAATGATGTATCTGTTTAACCCTACCATGACTTACATAAAGCTTGGGAGCATCTAGCTCCAGATAGCTTACTGGGGCATTCCTTATGTATTCTAGGTTATACCCTGAGTCACAAACTGAGATATTTAACTACCCCAGCACCAAACAGTAAAATCCATCCTGAATTATTCTTCATCATCTTCAAATTTATGTTGAGTTTCAGTGATTTCCAAAATGTTGACAGAAATCCGTCTGATAGAATAGTTATAATTTCATGAATAATCTACAGATTATATTCTTCCATAACATGTGAGTTGATGGTGAATATGTCTTAAATTACTGGAGAAAGTACCAAACTACTTACCCGCCAAAAGTCAAATTAAAAAACACACTCCCTTCAATTCATTGATATGTATACATATTCCATTGTAGATTTGTAGATCATTTTGCTTGAGCGCATACATTTCTAGTTTGGGTAAAATTTTACTTGATCAAAGATGAAATTGTCCAAAATTCAGCAAAAGAGGCTGCTGGTTGGATATCTTATAAGGTATTTGCTTCAGTTGTAGTCTTTCTACCCCACCATTTTGACTCCACCTACAGAAACTGTGCATAAAGTAAATGTATACAACTCAATGGCTTGGACGGAGTAAAAAATGGTACAGCAACTCAATGAATCTTGATTTTGGAAATTTAGTAATAGTCCAATACACAGCATGCAACTGCTAAGACGACATTTGATAAGGTCTGAACATATGCAGCATTGGTTTTCCCCCAACCCTCAGTTAATATAACAGATCATAAAATGCAAACGTAGCTTAATCAGAGATCTAATGCATGCTGATTTCTGTGATGTGGTGCTGGTAAACAAAGTGGAAAGGAATTATCCTATATACGTTGTTTCCTAATGAAGTTAACATGATTGTCCATTCCTAATATCATATACAGTACAGATTAATTATAGTGGATAAAATTCCAACTTCACATGCATTTCCAACAACGAACATAACTGCCGGAATAAGAAAGAAACCAGTTTAGTTTGTTTGCTTGTATGACAGTATCTAATACAAGAATATAGCAAGCAGAGGTCTATGCCAATCACCAAAAACAACATTTCCAAAAGTGACAAGCATTATGAAAATTTTGACTCTGACCTCCATAGGGTCCGCCGGAACAGGATGAACAAGAACTTCATCTGCAACCTTTTCCAGCTCACTTGATGAAACTTTGGATCGAAGATCGGGTAGGGACTGGCTATGACTAGGTTTCTTTACATCATTCAAGAATAAGTTCTCACCACTGTTTTCACCAAACAGCTGTGAGGTTGTATCCCGAGCAAATTTGGTGACAAGAGAGAACTTTTCTAAGACCTGAATTGAGAGATCTCTAGCAGGATCATTGGCTTTCTGTTTCTGCCTGCTGCGATTTTCTGAAATCGAATTAGCATCATATTGACTTTCACCAGCCTTTTCCTGGTTTTCAGCAGTAGGGGATACAGCAACTGATGCAGTTGTGGAAGGTGCGGTAATAGAAACAACACCTGGAAGCTCAAGAGAAGAAAGAGATTTCTGCAGAATACAAATGAGGCATTGGCCTTGAGTATTCACATGCCTGCTTGTCTTTTTTTTATGAGTTTTAAAAATTCTATTTTTCTTGGGTGATTCACATGCTGCATTTCTACTAATTATGATACAGTCATAAGAGAGTAACAGTCAATAAAAAAAAGCACTGATGAGAGCCAATTAGGCAAATAAGTAGTTACTTATAACAGAGGTGTCAACAATTTTTAAAATGGCAGGCACAAGCACGCACCACACAGCAAAGTCTAACCATCTTGTTTAAGAATACTTGAGACTTGAACAGTGTTTTAGCAAGACACGAAGATTATCAAGCTTGAGTTTACTAAATAAAGAAGAATCATATCAATACCAAAGAGCAGCTACTAAAGAGACAAAACATTATTTTTCTCCGAATGGAGCAACATATTATATGATTACCTGAAGAGGATCTTGAAAGTCATTTACAACAAATACGTTAGCATCATCTCCAGACCTGGGAATAAAATATCTAAAATTAGACACTGCAGGGATCTACCAACTTACTTAATTTGAATGGAGCCGATACAGGAAAAAAGCCACTAATAGTCGAATCAGAAGTTCTCTGAAATTGCTTTTTGCTTATATCATAAAACATAGGATTAATATTGAACAGCAAGTATGCTCCAGTGAATGCCACAATAAGTAAAATGCTAAACTATTCTATTTCACTTACTATTAAGTCTTGCGTTTTCATACTTACTATCAATTATTGTAACATAATCTTGCAGCGATTCATAGAATTATAAGCACTCAATAACTTCATTAATTCAAAGACAAACCAAGCACTAAAAAGTAAGAAAGATGAAAAAAAAAAATCACCCAGAAAGCCGTGCCAACAGTTCTGGCCTAACCAACAAGACGTTTTCCTTAGTTTTACTACATTTCTATCGGTCCAAATCTAGTATCACAAAATAAAACCCTCTTGAATGATTATTCATCCATTATATATCTGAAATCATTGACTTCCAATAATAGCTATGTTTCGAAGCTTGCACACATTGTTAACAGCTCTATCCTGAATTCGTGTTTCACAGAGAGCAAGAATGGTTAAAAACACAGAGTACAATCACAAACTTGTCTTAACTAGCCTCTATCTTAAGTTATTCTCAAGCACAAACAACTATTTTTGGTTACAACCTCTGAAAACAGAAACTATTTTTCTCTCTCCTTCATGCCTCATGCCCAAAATCTACAAACTTCATAATATAAACAGTCAACTCAACAGAAGACCACAGCGATAGACTGCATATGTATCCCCCCTCTGTTCAAATAGTTCCAGGGTATAAGCACAGGACCTATAATGCAAGAGCATAATAAAAATAATATATGCACTCTGATACATCTTGACCCTAGTATTCCAAAAACAGAATATATGAATTGCTAGTGTGATTCCTAGTCACAGCTCCTCTGAAAATTAGATCCAACAATTTGTTTGAAATATTTAATTCAACATACTTGTCATCCTTAGCGGAGCCAACAAATGATTACCATCTCCAATTTCTCAAATAGCTTCAAGTAAGCATAAGCAAGGTTAAACATACCAGTGTCATTGCACACTACATTGTTCACAAAGCGCATAACATCATTCACAATATGGTGTCTCAAGAGACGTAGATGGTCATCAATTTTGACTCCAAGGGAAGATTCAGGAAGACATAATCAATCATCTACTATCGCACATAATTCTAGCAAAGTTCAGCAAAGTGTACTACATCAGCCCCAAACTTTTTAAGAAACTTAATGCACGGAATCTACAATGTGTCAATAAGTTCTGCCACATTGGAAGTGATGCAGCTTGGCAAGGAGATAACCTTCAGCTACTTGGCTAGGTTCAGGCATTCAGCAATCATTAATTCGAAAACTTTCTCCAATTTTAGCTGCCGAGGGTATAAACAGAACTCACATTTTTTTTATACAGATCTCTATTTATGTGAACTTGCTGGCTTTATATAACTGCCATTTCTAATCTCTACCATTTGAGTATGAGCAGTATGGCCTACGCCATTAAACATAGCTTCCTTTCTAGTGACATCAATCATATGCAAGCACGATGAAAATAAATATAGCTTGCGAGAGAGAGAGAGAGAAAGAAAGAAAGAAAGACAAACCTTACAATAGATACATGTTGCTTAATTGTGGCCAGGAATTCCTTTACTCCTCCATTATAAAAATACAGAGGAGGAAATGCAAGTCCTGCCAATTAAAATGATCACTTCAGAAAAGAAAAAAAGAAAAAGAAAAAGAAAAAAAAGTGATCAAACATAACATTAAAACAATTGCGCCATATTAAATATTTATTACGTATCATCTAAGCAAAAGTAAACCAGTGGCAAATACAAAAAGGGGATGAATATTCATGAGAGTAAAGTCGCCCATAAAAAGCACAGACAAGGATTAATTACCAATATTTTTACGTATTCTTTTCAGGGAAATAATTGAAGGTATGAAATCCTGTTCTAAATTAAGTTGTACAATCATCAAATAATAGCTCACTGACTTATCAGCTGACATTCCCACATTATTCTTAACACAGAATGCTTGACCGCAAAATAGAAAAAGGTTAATAAGTTGGGGGTCCATTGTTATTTGTTAGTTGCAATGTTATTATAGCGAGGAGCAGGCATTGAATCGATAAAATGACAAAAAATGGATCTTAAGATCCTAAGATCCTAACTGAAAAAATATAATGGTGTAAAAGCTTATATTTGAAGCTCAAAGCACTAACGTATACCATTTATTCGCCAGTGGTCATAGAATCCCAATGAGAATCTATGTATAAATTTTTTTATACAAACAGAATCGTAAATTCCTACTACTTTAAGATCCAACCTAGATCAAGGTAGCTAAAGCTATATTACTAGTGCTCGAGTGCGAGTTCAGGGCATAGGTATATCCAAGTGTTGAGTTCGTCATGACAATCATTCTAGACACGAGGATTCTATTCTTAAATGCTATGTTACTCCAGACTCTTCTAATTCTCCCACGTACCCGTGTCTGACGATCGACACTCGGACATGGGTATGACACTTCGACACCTCATTTTAAGCCAAAATATGCATATTTTTCATAAATATGGCCGAGTCCGACACTTGGACACGCACCCGTGTCGGATACTTCTAAACGAGTCTGAGACTCTGAGCAGCATAACTTAAATGAAGATAAGGGCGTAGGAACACGTCTTTAAAAGATAAGATAAATTAATTATAGATCTTAAAAATTCGAGTTTTTTCAAGTGAAATTGAGAGATGTTTGAAAAATAAAGCTTAAAATCATCACCAAACCAAAAGTTTTATACACAACCTCTTCCTCTACTTTTGTCTAATGTGAGTCCCAATTTGGCTCTTCTTGGATAATTTTCATGGTGGTATGCATTTTGTACCCATATAAGACTTAAAACAAAGTGTTGGGTATGTATTATGTACCCATATCATTCAGTGTTGTTTCGGACCAAGAACCACCCCAAAAGTGGAGTCAAAGTAACATAGGTCGGTAATTCCGGCAGGGGCGTCTCAAACTTTTTAGAGGCCATGTGTTTAGAATAGAAATGGGGCCCTAATAATTATAATCAATCAATTATATTGTCCAAAGTAATCCCTCCATTTTCATTTCCAAGGCGAGTCTTTGAATTTATCATTTATACAAAAATATATTAATCTAAAAAAATAAAAATTATATCATTAAATTTCTTTATCAAAAGAATTTTCATGAGTATAAATTTCGTAATATTTACTCAAATATATTAAACAAAGAAGTTGGTGTCTTGAAATGTGATTATGAATATAAAAAACAAAGTGGGTATAAAATGAAACTAATCTTATGCTCATTAAATTTGTAAAATGGTGTTATAATAAGTTCATGAGACTATATCACATACTAATGAAAGTAATAATTAAAAATGAAAACAATAAATGAAGGAAAATGTAGATACTTGGCATACAATGCTGAAAAAAGAAAAAATGAAAACAATTAACACATGAAAGCTAATACAGCAAAGATGGTTTGGAACAAAAACAAAGATCAAAGCGTCTACATCAACCTATAGCATCCAAATTGAAAAAACAAAGCTCAATAAAAGGTGGATGAAGGTTCAAATATGAGGGTAACGCGAAACAAATTTGGGTATAGTAGTCAACGAATTACCTTGCCTAACTGTTTGACCACTGCGCCAAACTATACTACAGCTATATTTATGATGGATTTACAAATAATTAATGAAGCTTGGTAATAGTGTTGGGCCTTTCCCTCCCTCAGCCTGCCCTTGGCCGGTTGGCCTTAGCCAGCCCTGAATTCTGGACTTGTAGGATCACAAGATTTTATAATCTAAATTGGGATTCTGGCATCAATGGTTGTCCCTTCGGCTGAATGTTTCTCATACCTGAAGATAAAACCACAATAATGTACTGCCAGCCAAGTGCTGGAGTGTGCCTCCGGATGGACCTCACATCAGTAAATGGTAGAGGCCTTATTGTATAGAGATTTCTATCTGCATGAGAAACCATAATCAATAAGATAATCAAGCGTGGTATCTTAGAATGAACAACATCAATTGACAAATGAAGAGATAAGATCCGCAAACTCTTTGCAGCACCACAATTTGGCTTAAGCTCTTCAGTAAAAAAGATAATGAACCTAACTTCAACTCATTGATGCTTATCACAGAAAAAAGTCAGCAACGATCCAGGCAAAAGAGTAGTGCAGTTTCACACAACAATACAAATATTTCATAGGAGAAAAGTTCAACAAATGAGACAGGGAAAGATTCCATGGTAATAAAATCTGCATCTTTTAAAGCCAATTATACCTTGGAACATTAGGGAAAGACATGAATATGGGACAAGAAGAGGCACTGGATGAAATATGAAATATTTATTACAAAACTTCAACCAACCACAATATGACCTGATAAGTCAATAACCAACTAAACACATCAACAAAAAAACACAAGACACAACTATTGTGGGCTTACCTCGCTCAGACAGCCTCGCATTTGTGTTTTGACCTTTATACGGAATCCATGTCTGCAATGTTTTGTGCAAATAGTCATATTATTGACCTTAGTTTAGAAGGCAAGAGGTGCATCAAGGAGTGAAGGGTCCATAGTGACGAGGCATAAATCGTAAGGCAAAGGCCCACGCCACAAAAAGAAACGAGGCGCAACTTTTAAAATATAATTTAGTGCAAACATACCCTCTTTTGGATTTTAAAAAAGGTTAAAAAAAAGGTGTAAAAAATAGGAATAATATAGCAAAGTGAAGGGAATACCAAAAGAGCTAGTAGAGTAGTAGGAAATGATATAGTAGAGCGCCTTATCTACAAGGCACATCTGAGGCATTTTGGCCGGTGCTTCACTCAGTGTTAGGCTTAAGCGTGCCTTAGCCCTTAGGGCCTTAGGTGCGCTTTTTTTTCTTTTTCTTGTTTTTGTTGTAAACTAAGCAATCAATAGGGACATAACATTGTCATAACTTCATTTCATTTCAAAAAAAAAGAACATTATCATTACCATCAAAAGAGAATCTCCTTGTTTAATCAACTTCAATCTGCCACTAATTCTCTCAGACATATACTGAGTAGGATGAATAGACACATTGTCCCTCATATACACGACTTCCGCGCCCTCGGGTTCACTCCTTCTGCCACTGTCACTCCTCATCATGCGCTGTGAACCCTAATTAATGGATCAATCACACAAAAGAAGAGCCATATATCACCCAATCATTACATAACAATCACCGTACAAGTAAATTCAGCTAACAGTTATGATCACAAATCAATTAATTGCATCAATTACCCATTTGACCTTACCAAAAAAAAAAATCACGAGCAATTCAAACAGTTATCCGATCGAAAATTACTTGAAGCAATCGCATAAACGATATCAATTGAATTTTAATCTAAATTATTGCTGAGAATAAGGATGAAGTGAAAAGAATTAAAGAAAATAGTTACTTGTTGGAGGGAAGCAGCATAATCGGCATCATCTGACAAATCATGAACATCGGTTTCGAGCATTGTTGTAGACGAACAAGGATAAGAGAAAATTCGAAAGAAGAAATAATCAATTGATTTTTTCAGTTGGAATTATCGTCTTGCCGTTAATTATGGTTTCCCCAACTTTAATGTGTATCTTATTATTTTGTTGCCCTGCGCTCCTTTTCGCAATACGTTTTCTCAGCTACTTCGTTGGGAAGAATGGGAGTCTTATGAGAAGGTAAGTGTGTGTTACTTGAGTCTTTTTTTTGTTGGTACGCAAGAGGCCAAAGCCTCAAAAGAGAAAACGAACTAAGATGAAAATTCCGATCTTAATCAACGACCTTCTCTCGAGAGATTGGAAATCTCCTTCTCACCAGTATTGCCGGGTCTTCCGCCGTTTTTGGCATAAGGCTTTTAATTTTGGAGAAAGTCTCACCACAGAAGCTTTAATCAGATTGAAAGAATTTAGTTCCTTTGATTGCATTGCCTTTGTCAGTTGGGTTCGGAAAGGCAGCTGATTATGATTACGGATAAGAATCCAAAGGAAGAAATATATGCAATCAAGACATTTCCTCCAGTTGAGGCTGCTAAATAAGCATTATTCCCCGGGGAGGGATGATACAGAAAGGTCTTATCCTTCTTGGCAAGAAGCTCCTAACCGAGTCTTGCTTATTGATTATATCTAGTTACTTCTCCTTATTCTCACGATCACGTAGTTATACTTGTAGTAGATAAAAGGGTCTGAGTAATTGAGACTACTGCTGAGAGAGACTGCTAAGGGAGCTTGCGGACATGGATTCTCTAGAGCAAGTAATTCCTCATTCGAATTTCTAAATTCATATAGCATTTCAGCGATACAATCTCATTTTTTTAGTTTAGAAGGTTCTCTAAAATGGGAGCCACTAGACTGAGGGAATGTAACCCTCAATAAATTTTCTCTAAGTATAGCACGGACAGTCAGGTGGATCGTCAATGATCGTTGTAGAAGTAGCAGAGTGAATCCCGGTATTTGCTAACCAGTCGCCGCACGATTAACTTCCTTAAAGACAAGATTAATATGAACCGTCCAGCCATCCAGATCAATGAGCTCCTTGCACCGAAAGACAACAGGACGCAGATTGTTACTAAGAAAGTGATCCTCTCGAATGAAATTAACACATGTCTCCTTAGAGAATCCTAGCAACCTTGCTCATTCCAGCTCCACAATGAAAGCGCGCATTTCGGCTCAGATAAAAGTGCAAATACCACTTGAAAAAAGAAAAATTGAGAGAAAAATTCTTGTATCATCTCTAAATAGACCCCTCTAACCTACTAGGCATGTGTTTCCTTTGGAAGCCCTGTAACATCCCCATACTCCGAGGCATCTTACCAAGGACTACCTCCGAATATAAGGATGTTATCATCTCGGTTACCCGAGATAGTGAACATCATAGAAACCATAATGAAACAAATATAAAGTTTAGTTTATCAAACGGTTACATCAAAACGTACTGAAATACAAACCAAACTGAAAACTGAATGTGATAACATCGTCTAAGACAAGCGGAAGCTATGACTACAAAAAGAAGTGATGACTCTACCCCTGCCAACCCACATCAACAGCAACCATAGAAACCACCATCAACACCTGCTAGATCAACTGCTCACCATCCCCGAATGGATCACCACAGTTTTGTAAAACAAACACGGGGTTAGTCAACTGTACAACAATATATGATATAATGCGTAAATAACAATCAATAGCCAGCAACCTCCATCACCCATCTCCATCACAACCAAACTTACTACACATCGAGGTGTGTAGCCCTGCAAGTGGGGACCGCAGCCATACCACCAAAATCCCCGGACCGCATCCCGAACTTAGTTCCTTACCCCTTAGTTGAGAGAACGCAAGGGGCGAACAATGGGGGTGAACCACCTCTCACAATGGCTCACAAAACACAACTCCAACACCAACAACCACCACCACCATCCACAACATACATCAACCACAACATATACAATAAACATATCCAGCATAAAGATCGTCACATTAACATATAACATTCTAAAGGTAACTGAGTAGGGAAAACCCCACCTGATAAGTAAATCAACAAGTAGTCAGAAAGGCTCCTTTACGAATTCTCCTCCTAGAAATGTAATTAAACAATCAACCATTGCCTAATTCCAATTAAATCGCAAAACCCCCAATTACACTAATTAGGGTTCCATATAATTACTCTCATAAACATAAAAAAAACTAAATTAATAAATTAGCTGATCAATTACAAGAACAATGACATCAAAATCTCCCAAAACAATCAACTACGGCCTTGGATTAATATAGAATGAACGTGAGGCAGTATTACGTTGCTTTCAATGTCAAAGATGCTTTAAGAGAGTTTTTAGAATAAAGGTAAAATGATTTTATGCGTCACGTTCTATTTATATCAATCGCGGAAAAACCTGAAACGGACCGGACACTCGGTCGAGTATGGGACACTCGACCGAGTAAGACACACTCGATCGAGTACGCCTAACTTGACCGAGCGCTACACACTCGTTCGAGGCCACTACAAACAGACCGCTGATAACATATTCCAACTGGATACTCGGTCGAGTAGCCCCCACTCAGCCGAGTATCCCAAGGTCACAAAACCGGTGTATTACAGTCTTCCCTCCTTAAAACGAACTTCGTCCCCGAAGTTCAAACCCATCCCTGATACAAACGACACAAAGACCGCCCCAACGCTAAACATACTCAAACTATAAACTAAAGGACTCAAACACATAAGAAAACTGACTCAAAACTGTTTCCAAACGCATGCGATCATCTCCTACCCCCCTAAAAGAACAAGGTTACGTCCCCGTAACCAACATACCTGATAAAAAAGGTGAGGGTACCGCTCCTTCATATTTTCCTCTGCTTCCCAAGTTGCTTCTTCAACATTATGATTAGTCCACAACACTTTCAGCAACATAGTCTCCCCATTCCGTGTCTTTTGAACCTTACGATCCAAAATCTTTTTTGGCACCTCCAAATAAGTCAAAGACTTATCTAGTTTGATGTTCTCAGCCTCTTGCACATGAGAAGGGTCACTCACGTACTTCCGTAGCTGGGACACATGGAACACATTATGTACTCGGTCCAAAGCTGGGGCAACGCCAGCCGATAAGCTACCTCCCCTATCCGATCCAAAACCTCATAAGGACCTATAAACTTCTGACTCAACTTGTCCCTCTTGCCAAAACGCATAACGCACCTCATAGGTGATACCTAATAAGAACCTTATCACCCACCTGAAACTCGATGTCCCGGCGATGCAAATCGGCATAGCTCTTTTGCCGATCCTGGGCTGCTTTCATCTTCTGTCTAATTACCCGAACCTGCTCGATCATATCTTGCACCATTTGTGGTCCTAAAACCACAGCCTCAACACTATCGTCCCAACAAATAGGACTTATGCATTTTCTCCCACAAAGAGCCTCAAACGGTGCCATCCCGATACTGGTGTGGAAGCTGTTGTTATAAGAGAACTCAATCAAATCCAATCGATCCTCCCATCTACCCCCGAACTCCAGGACATAAGATCTCAGCATATCCTCCAAGGTCTTAATAGTCCGCTCAGTCTGCCCATTTGTTGCAGGATGAAAAGTTTTACGCATTTTCAGTGTTGTATCCATCATCTCTTGCAACTCTTGCCAAAACTTAGATATGAACCGTGCATCTCGATCCGATACAATGTCCTTTGGCACATCATGTAACCGAACCACATTCTTCCTATACCCATTGGCTAACTGAAGCTTGCTATAAGTATCCTTCATTGGAATGAAGTGAGCCGACTTCGTCAGTCGATCCACAATCACCCAAATCATATTGTTGCCCTGCTTAGTCCTCGACAACCCCACAATGAAATCCATTGAGATAGATTCCCATTTCCACTCAGGTACCTCAAGTGACTGAATCTTACCTTGCGGTCGCTGCTGCTCCCCTTTGACCCTCTGAAAGGTCAAACATCTAGCCAAAAGCTCTGCAGTCTCCCGTTTCATCCCAGGCCACCAAAAAGTCCTCTTCAGAACTCTGTAAAGTTTATCTCCGCCTGGATGCACTGAATAAGGAGTGTAGTGAGCCTCAGTCATGATCATCTTTCTCAGTTCCGCATCATCAGGTACTGATAAGTACTCGATTTAGTCTTCTTTCCTTACTCTTCTCTTTCTATTTTTGGCCCGATTCGCGCGAATTTGCGCCCCCTTATGTGCATTTTGTCCCCCTATTTCCCGTACTATGACTACCTGTCTCGCCTTGCAGGAATTGGCGCGGAAATCGAGGAAATA
>VHZZ01014704.1:0-14196 GCA_009801015.1 Silene noctiflora
TCTTTTGATTATCATTGCCTCGGGAAACCGAGATGGTAACGCCTTTATACTCGAGGTGGCCTTGGTAAGGCACTTTGGAGTATGGGAGTGTTACAATCCAACTTGGGGATCTTCTGTCTTAGGCCCACTTGTCTCAACAACCTTTCTGGGAAAATAGTGACCATAAACTCCAAACCTGGAACACGAATCGATCGCGTAGGATCAAGGTTGGATGCTCCTGTCAATGCCTTGAGGTGCCACCATGGAATGATCCATCGTATGAGAGGCCCACCTTCATTCTTCAGTTTGTTTTCCTAATAATTGCAGACTCGAGTGAAATATACCATATATAGCCTCGTTCTCATCGAAATGGACCTTGAACGATAGCCATACACATAGACTGGGGGATCGATCAATCAAAGTCTCTCCATAAGCCAGATCTATCAAAACAAAATGAGGGGATGAATTACCAAAAAAAAAAAAAAAAAAAAAAAAAAAGAAAGGAAAGAAGAAAAAGAGAGAAAAGATCACCTGGAGTTTTATGGGACTTCCCAAATACGGCATCTCGCGATTAGTTTTTCTATTATCTAGACCAAGGATGGTCTCTCCTAATGATAGCCAAGCTTGGCTCTTGCGCAGCTCCATTTGTTCCACAATTCCCAAGAAATGAGGGTCTCCCCTCATTTCCACATCAGCATGGCCTTTCAAGACATAGCAATGGATAAGGCAAAATCCAAATACTTGTCGCCTCGCCACGTGTGAGATGGTAGGGTCCTCACTATTTATAAAGTGGTCAATTAAATCGAACATTCTCACGCCTTTTGAAGTCACAAGACGATCTACTTCGGCTTTGGTCAACCCTAGAACATCCCAAAATTTATTCTTATATCCTTGGGAACTAGGAGGTAATATAGGCAAGCTTTCAACATCCCACCACCAACTGCTGCAAATTCTTCGGGAAAAGGACATATTTCTCCTTCTGGAAATGCAAAAACGTGAAGATCTGGGTTCCAATACTCCAAGCATGCATCTAAAAAGGGCTTCACCATCTTTACTTTCTTGAAACTAATGATTTGACAAATATTAAAGGCGGTCATATCATGCTTCTCTACGTTGCTAAACTCATTTATCCATTGTTTGAGACGGGATTCGAAGACATCCATATTTTTGAGAATTTGTGAAGATTTTGTATGTATGTTATACTACGAAATTATAGAAGGGAGAATTGTGAGAATAAGCGTTCACCCGAGGTCTCTATATATACAATTCGGGCTTTCCTAATTCCACTCAGGAACAGACAAGTCCAAGAGAGAACGCAGCAACAACTGCGCCTGCTGCCCCTCTTCCTCGGGATTATTTCCTGCAGTTTTCTGCGGAGGGGTTTCCTAATCCGACTTTAGTTAATATTTCTTATTCCTATAGGATTTGCAAAACCTTTTTCCGGAAAATTGACTTTCCTTATCGTAATCAAAATCTTTTCTCCAATCGGGTTCTCATTTCGAGGCAGCCGCTCCCGACGCATACTTACCCATTTTATTTTCATTTTCTTTTTAGGGGGAAGCACTCATCCACCGTCGTTACATTTTCTTAACATTTTCTAGTTTCTTTTTTATTTATTTTATTTTAAAAAAATTTGACATTTCACCTGTCATTCCCTGTGAGTCATTTCAAACTTTAAACATTTTCAAACTTATTCATTTTCATTTTCTTTTTTTTAGGGGGAAGCACTCCCGTCAATTAGTCGTGCATCACGTCACTGTCCACCACTCACTTTTGGACAATTTTTTTGCTTTTTTTTGTTTTCTCGATTCGACTGAAGTTCACATTTTTCAGCCATTTTAACTTGTAATAACATGTTTATATTCATGTTTATACTTGTGTTTAGTTGCTTTTTTTCTGCGTAAATTTCGGCAGCATGACGGCGTAAGTAGTCACTATGCCAAACCTGTTTCCAAGCCAATCTGCAGGTACAAGTTTCATCTACATCCAACAGCAGCAAAGGCACGCATGCCCCTATATATACACACCAAATGTAAAAAAATATATACAAAGGCTCGAGCTCATGCCCGAGAACAAAATAAAGTAAAAAAAATGAACAAAGACTAGGACGCGACACTACTTCTCAGCCCGGCGCCTCCTAAGGTCGTCAACCATCGCCCCCAAAATGGCAATGTCAGCATCACGGACCTCTAGCTCTCTCTCCAAGCGGTCTGCCTCCTCACGTGACCACTCCAACTCGAGCTCCAGCTCACGCTCCCGCTGCAAAACAAAAGAATACAAGTGATTGTCAAAATGCAAAGAAAGCTTCTAAAGAAATTCAAATTTCTAAATAAGGAAAATAAGGAAAGGTTTTTACCTCTCCTCCAGAACGACCCTCGAGTACCTCGGCAGCTGTCGCTCGTAGCCGGTTGGCCATCCGCCACAACTCCACGTGCCTCAATGACGCCACCTTCATTTTCAAATTAAGTCAAGTGTCATTTCATGTTCCTACGTGCTATATAGAAAAGATAAAAGGAGAAGTTCAAAACTCACCTTCCTCATGACGTGCCGCCACTCGTCGAGGCCAGCCTCGGTCACTGCCTCAGGGAAGGAAGGAACCTCCATGGATACCGTCACGCCAGCCTGCCTCATGTACTCCAAGTTCTCGGGAAAGGCTGGGGGCTCGCCGCCAGTAGTATCGATCTCTTGTCAAACGCAAAAATATCAACGTTATCTTCCTTTCAAAAGAAAATCGAATTCTAAATAAGCAGAAAGAATACTCACAACGATAGGCCAGTGCGCCAGCCTCTTCAAGACAAACTCCGAGTACTCAAGCTCGGGAAGAAGGAGGGTGTCACCAGCAGCTCCGGCAAGGTCAACATCGTCTGTGGTGGATCGGCAGGGACAGTGAAAGTGTCACGGAGACACTGCCTAGCCAGACGCTCGCCCAGGTACCAAACAGGCCCTATGGGCGTCCCAAGGAGTCTACTCGAGCTCCTTTTCTTGAGTACCTCAACCACATAGGCTGGTGTCCCAGTGTAGTCCTATGAAGGCCTCGACACTCACTGAAGTCACATTTTAAGGGTTAAGCAACCAATATAGAAACAACAATGAAAATGGGCAACAAAACGAACACTAGAAAGAAAACCTACGTTGTCAAGCTGCAAAGCGTTGACACCCCTCCTGCAGGTGTCGTAAGAGGAACGTTGGCTCTTCTGTCTACATATAATCCAGTCCCTCACGACAGGGTACTCCCTAGGCACGTCAGCCGCCCTCGTGGGCGCGAAGCCGGGAAAGTACGAGTAGATCCAGCCCTAAATAAAGAAAAAGGGAGATTTTAAATGATTTCTCATTTGTCAAGTCCCTTGTTTATTTGTTAAAGTTTACATTTTAAGTAAGATTAATTAATGGAAATAATCCATACTATGGACGTCCTTCCTATAATACTCCAAACTACGCTTTAACTCACTATAATCCTAACTATTCCATTCTCTTCCGACATTACCCCCAAATGACCGGCTACCTGTTAATCAGGTAACCTATGGTTAAATGATCATATATCTCTTTATTTTCCTATTTTCTCACCTACCCAGATTTAATCACTCCCTTTAATCTTTGTCAATCTTCTTCATAACTCTTGGCCAATTCCAACTCATATCTCAAATTACCCAAAAACACCAACAAAATTACAATTCCTAATCACATGCCTAATTAATTAAAACTTAATTGTTTAAGCAATTACCCCATATCCCCACCCAAATACAAAAATTTCCCATACTTTTACGCACAAACCATTCTATACTTCATCTATGGCCATTCCACCATTATATTCATAAGACCATGGCAAATCACCATCTTTATTCTTTACCATCATTTGCATCACCAATAATTCTACCTGACATTAACCCACAACCACCAAGCAACCCATCGGCAACCAGCAGCACGTTCTCCCACCATCGAGGCGTCATTGGCTTGACCCGCCTCTGGTGCCACCATCGCCATTGTTCAAGTCAACCCGCTCGATTTGCGTGTTTAGGGACTAAATGAAACGAAATGAAGGAGATTGTGAAGCACAAAATCAATCGTGATTTTTCAAAACCTTAGATCCTCATTTTAATTAGTTAGTAAACGTTAATTTCGGATTAGGACGGTTGTGGAGTGCGTTTTTATGGTTGTTGTAGGAGGTCTGTGAGTTATGGTAGCGGTTGTGTGGTGGTGATTGTGGATGGACAATAGCGGTCGTGGAGGTGGTGGACTGGTGGTGATATGGTGATGAAGGAGGGTGTCGGTGGTGATATGGTGATGAAGGAGGGTGAAGGTGGTGAAGTCAGGTAACTAAAAAAGCACACTAACAATAGGGGGTAAGTTAACGGGTTAAAATGAAGATGATATTTAGGAAAGAATTAAAAAAAAGCGGGTTTAAGGAAGAAGAAGGATAGAGAGGGAGAAAAAAAAAAGTTGCAGAAGAGAGATAAAAAATGACGAAGGGGAAGGAGTAATAAAAACTAGCAGTGACCGCTTTCCACAGGTAATAAAAATGACCAAGTTCAGTCGGAGCAGGAAGCGGGATAGTTGGGATTATAGTGAGTTAAAACATAGTTTAGAGAATTGTAAGAAGGGCATTCATAGTATGGATTATTCTCATTAATTAATCCTTTTAAGTAATCTTTTACTTATCTACGATGATCTTTTATTTCGCCAGAAATTTTGAATAAATAATCATTTACTTATTAATTAAACATTTACTTATATACAATCGTCAAAGCAAGTGAATAATCATTTATTTACATTTATTCGTTCTATATCAGCTATGCATCTTTGTTCTTGTTCATACAAGGAAATCTTGCTAAATATAGAAAAGGAAAGGGGGGGACAAGCATCTCTATTCCATTTCTATTCCTATAAATGAAGAAATGAAGGATAAAATGAAGGTTCATACCTCTAAAACAAGTCCTGGACCAACGGTAGCAAGCGACGTCCCTCTCTCCAGCAGCTCGGGACGTACTCATGTAGCGATTGAGAACCGCAAAGCTAGGGGTGACCTAGTCCAGACGATCTAGGCCACCCAAGTCAGCAAGAAAAGGAAGAAGCTTCGTTGAAAGCCTCTCCCCCTTGTCTCCGAAGTAAATCGAAGATAAAAACAACCAAAGCCACAAGCGAGCTCGCTGCTCGGACCTACACGGCGGAGCAGTCACCTAACTCCCTACCTTAGTTAGTTGTACTCTCAGAAGAGTCTTCCCGTCAATGTATTCCTTGACGTAAAAACTCGGAACCAGGCCGGGTACCCTAGCCCGACCTTAGGAAAAGACCAGCCCACCAGCCTCCTGGCCTCAGCCGAGTCAGCCCTCATGGCCGCCTCGGGCCACTCCATCGGCTCATCTCCGAACGGTAAGCCAGAGATCATGCCGAAGTCTTCCAAAGTGACCACGATCTCGCCAAACGACATGTGAAAGGTCGAGGTCGTATCCCAGAAACGATCCAGTAACGCCCGAATCAAACACATGTTAGCACGAATCTTCCTAGCCCAGATCTCGCGCTAAGCCCGTACCAAAGCACCGAAGGCACCCCCGTCGAGGATGCCTCTCTCCTCCTCCGTCAACCTCTCGTAGGCCTCCATCATGGTCATATACCCTGAGAATGACCTCATGTTTCAAGCCTCCTGCAAAATTCAAACATTATATATTAACAACGTTTTTCAAAAGAAAAGGAGATTTAAAAAGTTAGTAAATCGAAAATTTAAAAGCTTACCAGACTCCTTGACCATCGGTACGATAGGTGGCTCTCCGCAGCCCAAATGAGATGTCGCACATCCCATTTATCAGCCCACTTAGGCGCCCGAGCAGGCTGACGACCACATCTCTTAAGGCGTGCCCTCCTGCGCAGCTCCTCCTCCACCACCTCGTCTTCCTGGACGCTCGTGTGCACCCCAAGAGCCGAGGAAGGGTCAAATTTGATGTCCATGAAGTCACTTCCAGACGTTGAAGGAATATCCTCTGTAAAAATGAACATTCCACGTCATTTCAAGTCATTTCGGACCATTTTTAGGCCATTTTTAAGCTATTTTCGAGCTATTTCAAGATTATTCCCTAACAAATGGACAAGTACATTTATACTACGTTCCTACGTGTCTTAAACATGCCTAATGACGACGAAGAGTTGAAAATTCGACAGCATTTCGTTATGAACAGCCTAAACCAACACAAAAAATATCCCGAAAGAGCAGTCACAAACTGAAATTCCAACATGATAGCAAGTTTACCCATAATCCAAGGGTTCCAAAACGTTAAGTTTCACCGATTTTCGACTAGTTTAAGGTCATTTTCGACCATTTAAGCAGTTTTAGCCTAAAACCGTCACATTTTACCACCATTTCATCAGTACTTGACGAAAATTCGAAGTGAACACATGGCTGTAATCCTAACAAGGTCTACTACTCAATTCTAATGTCAATTTCAAGGAACAAATTTGTTTGAGGCAAAAGCCCTAAATTTTCGACACATTTGGGTATATAAACCCTAATTTCGAAACTCAAATCAAGCTACAAATACAATTAAAGCTAAAGACGGGATACATACCTGGATTAGTCATAACTTAGGGTGAATTTTGATCGATGGGAGATGATTATTGACGAAAGTTTCGAGTTGTCTTGTGTTATTATAAACGAAATGTCGAAATAAGAACGAAGCACTGTTATCGCGCTTAATTCCAGATTTCATCAGACTTGGACGAGCTCGGGAGAAAACGCAGCACCTGATGCGCCTTTCCTGAGATCGCAGC
This sequence comes from Silene noctiflora, assembly GCA_009801015.1. Lineage (NCBI taxonomy): Eukaryota > Viridiplantae > Streptophyta > Magnoliopsida > Caryophyllales > Caryophyllaceae > Silene > Silene noctiflora. The sequence goes on from VHZZ01014704.1 coordinate 6,736, forward strand.
TCTTGCTGCGCCCTTTCCCCAACAAGTTTCTTTCTTTCACATCGTTACAAGTTCGTTACTTGTGGGTCCTACCTTTGTCCATATTGTTTGAAACGTTTCTTTATGCGTTTCAAAATATTTTCGCAAGATATCTTCCACGGTATATTTTCTCGTCAGATCTACCTTCTCCCCAGCGGATTGTACACATTCTTCCCCAGAAAGAGTACATTGTTACATATAGTCCGTTTATTCTTCGATCAACAGAATTTACTTCCAACTAATGCAAGCTTATTCTCTTAAGACGATTCTCAGAAAGTCCGTCTTATTATTATCTCCCCAACAGTTTTCACTAACATCTTGCTGCGAATTTGCTTCCAACAAATGCAAGCAGATTCAAACCTCAACCTATTTTTCGCCAAGTTTCTCTAGAATTTGTTTCCAACCAATGCAAGCAGAATCAAAATACGACCTATTTTGCCGAGTTACTCTCACCAGCGGTTTCAGAAAAACCGTTCTTCTTATTTCTCCAGCAGCTCCTGATGTCCGCGTCCTGTTATTCCCCATGGAGTTTCAGATATGATTTCTTGTTATGGTCGGAGAGCTTTCTTACGTAGTTTACTGGACTTTAAACGAACCTCCCCGGAAGTTGACAGACTCTAAAATGTTCTCGACGATAGGTCCTTGGTTTAGTCTCCTTGAACCGCCTCGCGTTGCCATAGCCTTCAGGTAGTAATCTTCAATTTACCTAAACGCTATACTTTTATTTTCACCTTGTCAAAGCCTTAGTCAAAGTGGGGGCTCTGTAGATACCACGTTTTTGCACCCTTCGCCAAACACCCAGTGATAATTGGGCCGAATGTTTAATATGTGAAGCGATAATATGACACTTCATTAATTCGTCGACAAATGATTGCCCAAACAGTCGTGTCAACCCCTTTGTTGTTATCTTCTTGGAAATACGGTCTTTTTGACAGTAATTAGAGTGCATTTGGAATCCGGGTCAGAAACTGTCTTCATTTTTTAGAAACCGTTTTCATTTTCTCAAAAACCGTCTCAAATCTGAGTCGGGATATTTCTAGAATTCCTGAATAATATCTAAATATTTTAAGATTTCGAAAATATCATGTTTTGACGGAATAAGGAAAACAAATCCTTTCCAAACTCTGAAAACGCGTAAAATCTTTGATGCTGAAGGAGAAACAGCTCCAGGAGAGGAAGAATAACCTATTGCACCTCTTCCTGGGCTTGATTCTAGCAGTATCCAAATCTTCCTGAATTTCTATCCGTATTCTAATTCTTCTAAAACTCTCACCTCGTGATTAGTATAAATAAAGGCCTTCGCCTCACATATTCTTCACGCGAGTGTCCGCCCCTTCTCTTCTCTCTTTGCATTCTAAGATCACGTGCTTTAGCTACGACGCCTACGTGCTTAATCTATTCGACCACGTAAGCCTAGATCATTATAGGTACCGGACATGTTTTTCATATACCTACCAATTTGACCACTACACTTTAATCAATTTTAATCGGTCGTTTTTCTTAAATCCTTTTTCAAGGGCATCTTCATTACATCGAGTCGAATTAGTCAATTTTGCTTCATAAACATGTAAGTCTGAGGATGTAAAATCTCGTTAATATTTTATTTTATGTATTTATAATTATGTAAGAGTCTATGCCATAAACATGCTTTCAAAATCGTAAGTTTTTGAACCTTTTTCGACGAATCGGCAGGGAAAGACTGTCGAGAAGAATCGCATCAGCAGATGCGCCTTCTGGAATAGCCGCAGCATCTGCTGCGCCTCTTCCAGAGACTCTTTTTCTTTTGCTGCTTTTCTTCTTCTTCCTCGAGTACTAATTGATTCTTCTTTTTTTTCTTCTTTGTGTTTTATTTCGTGTTCTTTCGTAATTTCCAGTTTCTTAATTTATTTAGTCTTTTTTTTCCGACTTAAATCTCTTATAAATTAATATTTGTGGGTTTTTGTCCTTTATTTCAAACCCGGATCTTAAATGGTTCGATCTTTCCATATCAAATCATTAAGATGCGACTTTTGTATATGTTTTCCGCTGTATGACGATCTTTTATTCATGTATAATCTGTTAAATCACTTTAATTCGAGTCTAATATCAATAATACGCCTAAATTAACCAACGAACGATAACAACCCGCGAGTCTGACTTTCACAGTCATAATTCAACTCGAGAACAGTCACATAAGGCGATGCGCCTCTTCCAGAGGACGCATCATGTGTTGCGCCTATGCTGGGTTGGCTTCTGTCTCTAAACTCGTCTCGTTTTGACGTAGCTTTTCTAATAGGTTTTATTAATTGATTACTATTCGTATTATCACTATTCGACGTGTTTAATTCTTTCACTTTATTTTCTTTTATTTCTTTTATTTCATAAAACTCTTTCAACATGTTTATGGCATAGATTCGTTCACTCATTATAATTTTCTTTCTTTTTACATGTAATGAATGTAAACATCCACCTTGACTTAATTGCTTGTTAATTATGTGTCAACCGACTTAGTTTAACTCACATGTTAGGATTAAAACGTGATATATTGTATTGCATGCATATAACGAACAACATATCGAGTATAAATGATTTTCCTAATCATTAGTAGAGGCCGCTATCGAGGCGGGTGAGATTATGTGTTCTAATAAGAGCTTCCTAATACGTACCCTCACCCCTTACTCAGATATTTGTGAACACCAGTGTTCATTGGCATCGCGAGAGTTATTCAAGACATGGAATGCTAAGGGTGACGAATTTCTTAGTGTTTATGTCACTACTTTGTGTCTTGACGTAATACGAAGTATTCGAACGGATCCAATTATCCACAAAAATTGGTGGCGACTCCACAAATGCAGGCTTGTTCAAATCATTCACCGGTTTCAATGCCTTTCAAATCGATAACGACCCATAACGTGCTTTGTCAACACAAAGTTCCGTGGGAGAAGTGTCGCAGCCTCAAACTCTCCAACGCGCGGGTGCACACGACATGGGTGGCCCATGTCCACAACAATACTACACCTCCTTCCTACTTGGAACTCCCTTCTTTCGAGTCACTCTTTCCATCGACTTATCCAACCCATATCATGGTCTTGGTTTACTTGCAGTTTTGTCGGTAACAACGAAACTATCTACGAACCCGTATCTTCGATATTACAAGCAATAAACTTCATTACTAGAATCGAACAATTGGCATGGCCCGACTCGCTTTATACTTTGTGATTGTTTTTTACGCATCCACCTAACGTGACAATGACTACCTCCATTCAACTCCACTCTACCCGTTTGAGTTTTGCACAAATAATAAGGAGACTATAAAGAAATGAAAGAAGTACAAATAGAAGTGTGCATATTGCTTTATTAAATCAGAATGAGTGGATGTTTACATCTTTGATTAACCACTAATCTTCCCACCAAATATTTCAACCTTTTAAAAACCCCACCAAAACTCCCCTTTTACAATTTCCTCCCAATTCCTGTCATCTCTAAGTTACAGAAACCGAGGGAGTCCAACAATAAAATAGTAGTTCCTCACCATAAAATACAACATTCCTCACCTTAAATTACATTTTTCTCTCATTCAATAACAAATCAACAAAATAAAAAATCACAACCCCAAAATTATTGCAGTCCAAACATCAAATTACAAGGCCTTTCTACAATAAATTACACAAATAATCTGAAATAATTAAACCTAACATCAAATTACAGCGATAATGGGCTTCAAATGCATGACAGAAGAACATAGGACTGAAATCGCCATTTACTTGCTTCAAAAGTCCATTAATGGTAAGCTTTCTCGTGGCACCATCAAGGAGGTAACTGCAAGGTATACTTTGAGTGATAGAAGCATATCTAATATATGGAGACTAGCCAAAAAACCAAGGTTAGCAGGTGAAAAGTTAGATGTGAAGAGTGGAAGGATAGGCAACAAAAATAGGAAAAGAATCCTACCAAACATTGAGCATATAAAGTCGTTGGATCATTCTCTAAGGGATACAATGATAAGAGTTTCAGAAAACAGTGGATTTTACAAGATCAGAACACAATACTTCACCTATAAACAGAAAACCATAGACCAAGAACATCATAGGAATATCAGCTCTTAGGCCTATTTGGCCTCATCATTAAGTTATGTCAAGTATTCAAGCCTCCTACACACACAACATGAAGGTAGACCATGCTCATAAAACAGTAACAGAAGAGAGTAAGGCAACATCAGTAAAAGCTCTCAAACCATTAAGGAACAGTTCTCATAAAGCCATTCAACTGCAATTGAAATAGATGAGCACAAACATTCATGTGTAGACCAAGTGGTGGCTTGAATACTTACACATAATGGCCACTTACCATTGAACTGTATTAAAAAACTAACTGCTCTCAAACCATTAAGGTTTTTTCATCATTAAGCTACACTACAAGGCCCTCTCAGTCCATTAAGGATTATTCATTGACGTTCATGCAAATTCAGTACTACAAAGCAGAATAATTTGTTGTAAGCAAGCATAGAGAACCAAAACACAACAATAAACCAAATAATAGTGAACTGAAACCAACAACACTGAACTGTAAAAACAACAAAGTGATGAAACCAACAAGACTGAATTGTAAGCAAAAACAATAACATGAAACGTACATCAAATCCTCCATTTTAAGACAAATAATTGTGAATTAAAAGCAAATTTAGTGAAGTCTAGACACAAGAAAATACTGAAACCAACAACACAATCTTCTAAACAACTAAAATAACATGAAACCTACATCAAATTCTCCATTTTAAGATAGATAATTGTGAATTGAAAGCAAATTTAATGAAGTCTAGACACAAGAAATACTGAAACGAACAACACGGACTTGTAAACAAGTAGAATAACATGAAACCTACATAAAATTCTCCATTTTAAGACAAATAATTATGAGCTAAAAGCAAATTTAGTGAAATGTAAATACAAAAAATTACTGAAACCAACAATAGAGTCTTCTAAACAACTAGAATAACATGAAACCTTCATCAACTTCTCCATTTTAAGACAAATAATTGTGAATTGAAAGCAAATTTAGTGAAGTCTAGACACAAGAAATTAATGAAACCAACAACACAGTCTTGTAAACAAGTAGAATAACATGAAACCTACATAAAATTCTCCATTTTAAGACAAATAATTGTGAATTCAAAGCAAATTTAATAAAGTATAGACACAAGAAATTAGTGAAACCAACAACCAAAAAAATGACAATAACAATATCAGACACAAAACCCAGTCAACAAGGACATTCATTAAGGTTCGTGCACGTTACAAATAATATTAACAATTAACCCAACATCAAATCCAGAGAAAGTCTCAATTAAATCCAACACCTTTTAAAAACCCCAACAATAAATTAAATAATCTCAACAACAACAGTCATTACTGAAATCTTATCAACAGAAAACCTAACAGGGATTATGAAACATTAAATCACAAGCAACGAAAAACCCAAATAGTCACAAAAATAAACTAAATCGTTAAACAAATCCAACCTCTATATCCTAACAGCAATTAAATCTCAGCAGCAATTAAACAAATCGTTCAAATTAGACATAAATAAATCAATAAAACAAAAAAAATTGCATGAGATTTAGGAATTATACCATCGACGCCTGAGTAATTAACGCTTTTTTAAAAATCTTTCTGTATACGCTTTGAATCTCTTTGAGCTTGCTGATGGAGAATCAAACTCCCCATATTCAACAGGCGCAGATGTTTTCTCAGGCGTTTTTGGACGCTTATCACTCATCCTCTTCAAATAAGCATTTAAATACTTTGTGCAGGGTGATTCAGACTCAACAGATCTACACCCCCTTTCAACCGCAGGACAAATATCAGGTGATTTAGGAAGATCAGCGTTCTCAAGGGACTTACCCAACGAAAAATAACCATCATTTAACTCTGTCTCCAACACCCGAGACCCCAAATCTTCAGGATCTAGGGAATCAGGTATAATGGTGTTTGGAGGAGGTGAATCAGGCACAGAATCTTCAACAACGTTATCTTGCTCATCTTCAGATAAACCAAGGCGATACCCATCAAGTACACACTGCAAATATTCCTTACCACAGTTTGAATGTGAAGGATTCATGTTGTAAACTGAAAGAATAATAAGAAAAGAATCAGAGTTTTGATTTATGATTGAAAGATTTATGGGTTTCTGTAGGAAGATGAAGATTTGAGAGAGATGAATGAGGGAGGCGGCATTAGAGAGAGAGAGAGAGAGAGGATAGATTTAGGGTTTGGAATTCTCTGGAATGTTTGAGGATAATGAATGATGGTGGGTAGGTGAATGGAGTAAATGGGGAAGAAAATAGGACAGGTAATGAATGATGGTGGGTAGATTTTTGAATGGGTTTGGGGAGTATATTGGGTTGGGTAAAGAAAATACGAAGGGAAAAGTTAGTGGATTGGGTAGGATTAGGGAGACTAATTGGCCCAGAAATAGATTAGGGTGGGTTTTGGTGTTAAATTGTTGTGGGTCATTTAGTGACATTTTTTGTAAATACATTGTTCTCATTAGGACAAAAGGGTAATTTGGCTTTCTTTTTTGGGAAAATGGTAGAGTGGAGTTGAATGGATGAAAATGGAAAGGTGGTAGAGTGGAGTTGAATGGAGGAAGTATATTTTTTAAGATGCGCAATTCACAGTGACCTTTTTTAAGTGAGATATTATAACATACTCCCTCCATTCAACTCAACATTGCACATATGCTTTATGCACAAATATTAAGAAAATGATATTATAGTATTAAAAGTACAACAAGTAGATAAAAAGTGTTAGTATTGTGTGTAAAAAGTGTAAAAAAATGGGCCTTAATAGTATTACTATAGTATTATAGTATTAAAAGTACAACCAAATAAGGAAATGTGCAATGTGGAGTTGAACGGACGAAAAAGAAATATGTGCAATATTGAGTTGAATGAAGGCAGTATAAGTTAATATTTATGAGTAATTTTTGCAAAATTAGTTTGGATACAGGTCTTTATTGATCTCACGATTTTTTGTTTAATCGTTACAATTGGTGATGTAACAGGTGTAAGAAAGTAGGATCGATTCCGGGTTAACTTCGTTCATCTTAAATTTCGAGTCAAAGTTAAGTTGCTAACGACAAGTCTCGAATTAATTTTTTCCAAGTTTACTACTAGGGTAAGGGTAGTTTTGTCACATAAAGGTCAAATAATAGAAAATTTATTAAAATGCGACTTTTTTGAACAATTTGTCACCAAACTATATTCTTTCTTTTTACCCATTTGTCAAAATGACACTTTTCCTTTTACTAATTTAACACCCGCCAGGCAACCAGTTACCATTCACTTTTTTTAAACGATTATTTCCCATGGTTGTAACACCCCCATACCCAAAGTGCCTTACGAGGCCACCTTAAGTACGGAGATGCTACCATCTCGGTTTCCCGAGGAAATGATATACAAAAGAC
>VHZZ01014704.1:32384-43078 GCA_009801015.1 Silene noctiflora
TACTCGATCGAGTGACTCAGCTACTCGATCGAGTGCCACACTTCCAGACCCTGACTTAGAACGGCACAAACTTACTCGACAGAGTAAGGTCTACTTGGCCGAGTCACCATAGGTAGGGAAAACCGCAGTATTACACTTATGTCACCCTGTCAACCTGTGTAGGTATAGATTATTCAAATTCGTTACTTGATTTAATGTCTGTATTTTTTGTCCTTATGTCACTCTGTCAACCTTTGTAGTTATAGATTATTCAAAGTCAATAATTGGGTTTAATGTCAGTATTTTTTGTCCTTAAACTGAGATGGTTCAATATTTTGTTACAAAAGGTACATTTGTTACTATTTGTGGTTATAACTTAGTTTAATTGATTATTATTAATGAACATATAAATGAGAATGATATCATATAAATTTAAATCGTCAACATGGTGAACTGATTAGTAATGTTGTGGAGTACTATAAAATGTAACCAATTATCAACTGTTTGTGACAATTTCTTCCAGTTGTATTATGGTAACATTGTTTTATTTACGCGGTGACAGAATGTATATTTCGATATTTCCTGTCCAAATGAGTCCACAACTGAACCTGGACCTTCCACTGAGGATCCCAAGTACAGTCAACGCTACACACGCATGACAATTGGAAGAGGTCAAAAGACCGTGGCTGATGCTGCAAAAGGTGGAGGCGGTGCCAAGAAACAACAATTTGGTGTTTTGAGACAATTAGTTTGGACATGCATGCTTTATGGTTGTGTTAAAACAATTGTTAATTAAGTTGTATGTAAAATTATGACGTGTGTTTCGTGTTTTGGAGAACTTAGTTTCAATATGTTACCATTTAAATCAGTGAATTACTTATGCTATTATATATGTTAAGCAATGTTATTATTTTTGCACATATTGTTACCATATTGAAATTGGTAACATAATGGATAAATATGTAAACAAGTTGTCATTATTTGTGTACTACTTATGACAGTGTATTTTACAAACTATGTTTAAAAGGGAATTACCTATGACATTATATATGTTGGTAACCAATGACAATGTATATGCCTATAATGTATATTGCTAGGTAATAATTGATATTCTTCTCAAACACTGGAACAAATATGGTTACATAAACAGGTCAAAATAGTGACATTATAACGATTCACAATGTCACAACTAGAAATCATTATCAAACTCTAATAGTGGTAATCATGAAAAACCATTGTCTACCAAACCAAATAAAAAATGTATTTAACATGTCTTCAACATCATACATAACCAACAAAAATAAGAAAGTTTACATAAACAACCATCATTGTTTTCTCATTGTTCTTCTACTTGGCCACATCATCACTATTCGATGTTGCACCATCACTCATGCCCGCCACACTTTTCTTCAACGCAACTCGGGTGTAACACTTGATGATGAACTTTGCGTCTAACAATTCAACTTCAAAAACGGCCTTTGATGCTCTAGATCATCACTCATAGTCTACTGTATTATCATTTTTGTTCAAAAATAAATTAAATTGGTTACCAATTATGAAAACATGCAAACAAGATTCAAACCAAATCAAACATAATATAAAATGGTTACATATTCTGACTAACATGAAAACATATCCTACATACTCCCGTGTCATCATTTGTATTTTTATATGTTACCAGATTACGATTCTTTCAATTTTAATCAAACACATTATATAATGGTTACATATACTGACTAATATCATAACATTATGACTAAATCTGGTTACATATTGTAAAATATTTTGTACAATGATTACATTCACTGACGAAGATGGTAACATTTTATACACATACTCTCATGTCATCATTTGTATTCACACGTGTCATTATTTTACAATTATTTCCAATCAAAACAAACATATCATTAAATGGTTACATATACTGAGTGAGTTAGTAGCATTTTATACACATACATTCATGTTATCATTTTTATTTTTACATGTTAACATTTTAATCAAATCAAATCAAAACATATCCTATAATGATTACATACTTTGACTAACATGGTTACACATTCTTATACATATTGCAAAATGGTTACAATTCTAACTATAATGGTAACATTATATACATATACTCACATTCACCACTATATATGATATTTACATAGTATGTTCCAGACATGTCACCATTTATATCTTGCTATGTTACCATTTTATATACACATTACCATGTTGTCATTCTGCTCACATATATTATAATTTTAGAAACACATATGTTACCATATTATGGAAGAAATGTTACCATTTTAAAACATGTTCGAAAATTAACAAATTCTGTCACTATTCAAGGCCATATTGGTTTTATAAACAAGAAACCTAATATTAACCCAATCAATATAAGTGTTTTGTAAACTTTAAAGGAGATGAAGTGAGATAATGAAGATGCAAATGAAGAAACCTAAAAATTAAAAATAACAATTAAAAGTAACAAAAGCCCTAAAATAGACCCCAAACATTCAAACTAAAATTTAAAGAATCAACATCAACCAAAAATCAACAACAAACATCAATTTTAATATATCACAAGTTAACTTCAATATGTTATCAATATAGATCACTATGTCTCCATTTGGGTATAACACGTTATCCTCAGTCAAATATGTTACCATCTGCAGTAATTAACCTAGCACATTCGGGAGGATTTACATCCAAAAGAAACCAACTCAAACAATATAAACATGAACATGAACAAAGTTACACCAACCCAACCAAATTTAAACCATGAAAAAAAAAAGACATCAAAAACCTAAAACGGCCCAAATCACAAACCAAAAATTCAAATATCATTAAAAAAATATATGTTACCATTTTTCAATTACTAATCATCAACCAATTTTTTAAGGGTTATTAATTCAAATATCATTAAAAAAATATATGTTGCCATTTTTTAATTCACAAAACAAATTAAAAATCAGATTTAATAGAACAAATACAACCACAAAAAGGGAAAACAAAGTTGGGATTTTTTTTGTACTAATTTTTTCGTAACTCCAACAAAAGTAATATTTTAATGTATGAATCTCATTAATAATGTTGACAATAAAAAAGCAAACCATCATCATAACTATCAAATCTTGCAATAATGATGTTTTTCATGATTTTCTGAAGATGTAACCAAAATCTGGGAGAATGAAGATTGAAGAAAACGAGTTTTATTGGGTGAGATAAAGATGAATGGAGACGAAGATGGAGATGATGGATTTTGGGGTTCCAGAAGATGGTGTTTCAAATGGGGAGAGATGAAGGTGTGGCTTGTATGAGTGTTGTCTAGTGAGAGAAGTAATAATGTTGTGTGGTTAAAACAATATACGGGGAAAGTAAAAAAGAGAGAAATAATTGTTTAATTTTCAAGTTGTCATTTCTTAACAGTGCATTTGCAGTCCTACTGTACTTTACTCAGACTACTTGTAGAAGTCATTCGACTCATTTCCTTCTTACGGAGTATTTGATATGATCCAACCCGTCTTAAGCTTGCGACGGATACGACTCGTCACAAGCAAGACTAATTGAATAAAAAATGCTTCATCTTATGTTTTCTTTTTTATCATTGAAATTTGCTTTGATTGAGGATATCCTTTAGTCTGTTGATTTATTGTGTTAAAATTCCTAAGTATATTAACGATGTCGCCTTTTAACAATAAACTGATGATAACTTATTATTATGAAATGTTCACTTTATCGTAAAATGTTCACATTTTATTCGTCTTAATTTCAGACAGATACCACCCGTCTCAATTTAAGAATTTGTTTTTTTCTTGATAGGCTAAGAAGGAACCATGATGGGTTGATCTGATGCATTGTTGGATCATCTTAGAGTAAGATTATCAGTAGACTCTCCTAAGTCTTTAAAACTCTCCCACATTAGCTTTTCAACTTCAGACTTTATACATTATCAGACTTATGACACTTATCTCATACTCTACTTTTCTACTTTTCCACTTCACTTTTTTTTTTAACAAAAGAAATGACACATGAAATCCACTCATTGGTTAATTTCCCTTATAATAGGGTCAAGACTCGCCCAAAGTTTAAGTTGAGTCTTGGATTTGCAAGACTCAACTTGAGACTTTGTCAAGACTATGGTAAATTGTTGGTTAGTCTTGAGAAAATCTTGTCTCAAGACTTACCAAAGTCTAATTTCAAGACCACCAATAATCTTACCCTTATGGATAGTCTTGAGTTAGTCTTTGTCTCAAGACTTATCAAAGTCTTGTCTCAAGGCTACCAATAATCTTACTCTTAACATTTGGCAAATAACGCAAATGCCACCGGCCAACGGCCAGCTTAATCGGTAAAAATTACCGTTTAAACTCAAAATTACCGTTTAACATTTGGCAAATAACGCAAATGCCACCGGCCAACGGCCAGCTTATTTGGTAAATAATGCAAATGCCACAGCCAACTAACTGGTAAAATTAAATTTACAGTTTAAAATCAAGAAAACAACCTACGTATCCCAAAAGGACCAGAGATAAACCAGAGAACTGAGACGCCATTAATTGCAACAAATTCTGAAAAAAGCGTCTCTACAGGAGTAAACATGTCTATCAGACACTTCAAATTCAATATGTAATCCTGACATTGTAAACCCGACACTTTACATACGGAAATAAGCAAAAGAACACCATCTTGGAGCACAATTACACCTATTTGAGTGAAAAACTCATATCGGAAGCTTGAGTCTTTCCCATATTGAAGAAGCGACCTGACTGTACACGGTTATAAGTATAGTTTCCACTTAATATTAGTATATTATATCATCTCATCCCCGTTTAATTATATTATAAGGACCCCCACTTCATGCCAACTCCATAATTTCAGTATCCAGAAAACCCAATCTTCAATCCGACAAACGAAACATGTGTAGACAAGATTTTCTCAGATCACACGAATGAATCAAGGTATTGATATGTGTGCCTCCTGTTATACTGAAGCAAGCTTGCATAAGTCCGATCCCATATTCCAATGTATAAAGACTCGTCATCGGGGCTCATAGAAACCCCAGATATCTCTCCAAAGAAATCGATTTCCTGTCGTTTTTGGTAATTTAATTTTGTACTGTACACATGGACGAAATCAGCGGGCTCGGCAACCACCATGAATTGCCCGTCCAATGAGAATCGGATGGACCGTGCTGCCCCCAAGTTTCCTTTTAAAACAGACACGGGCGCAGATAACTTTCTCACGTCCCACACTCGGCATGTCTTATCTTGATTGCCGGTGGCGAAAACCTGTCCATCGGGATGCCATGCGGTGGCGAAGGAGTAGTCTCGATGACCTACCACTGATGCAACCTCCTGCAAATGTCCCACGAATTTCGGTACAATGAAGATGGATCCAAAAATGAAGAAACAATATTATGGGAACAGGCTTACACCTTTTCTATAAAAATAAACTGATACTTCTCAACATATACAAGCATATATAAATTTCATTGAACTTTGTGGAAGTGAGCTAAATCTAGACCTATACAAACTTTTGAAAAATAACAAAGAACGCGAAACCCCCCACGCTCCAGTGAAGCAAAGGGAACCTCCAAATAGAATCTGCTTCCATATGAGACAATTGGATCAGATTCGGCTAGGCTCATCAAGGGTAAAGGTCATTTTGGGTCCATAATTCGAATCGCACCAATTTTGCCACGTGGACCCACAAGTATTACTACTACAAAAGAGTCACTTGTCAAGTAGCACGCCTAGCCCAAACCTCAAGTCTATGCACACCGGTCTCTTAACACGCAAACACGACACTCATATTGCTCAAAGCTCAAACCATTATCCCTGTGCCAAACTTGAATGATAATTTTTACAGAAAGGTTCGCCACCTAGAAAGAATTTCCTTCTTTGGAAGATAACGGGTCTCTCTTCTTAGAAACACAGCCTCTGCCTTTCAAATATAAAAGATCGACGTGCACATGGTACACAGTTAAGCATACCTTTCCAGTTTGGGAGTCAATAAGCAAGCCATCTTCGTGATCACCAACAACGGCGACAAGCTTCCTGTCCGGGCTAATTGATGTGTGCTGCATTCGTTGGAGAATCAGGCTTTGGTTACTATCAACTTGAAATCGCACTTGATGTGTCATGGCGAGTGACAAGTACTAAAAAGGGGAAGGACAGTAAAGCTTACATTAACTGGCCAAGGGAAACGAAAGTGTCTCAGGAGCTGATATCTCTCCATCTCATACTCTCGGATTCCACCATCATTATTTGATGCCATGAAACGGTATCCCCCACTGCACCATCAGTCTTACAACTAAGTGGAAACTCAATCAAACCAATAACAGAACATGGCCCTAGTGGCTTAGAAGGCTACCTACGACAAGGCGAAGGTAAATGTACACTGTGTACCCCTATACTCAGCACAAAGAGGTTATTTCCATATAACCCAAAATGTACACAGAAGGCAAAGCAAAAGAATAAACATGTCACCTTGAGCCGTCATATATCTCAACTGCATTGGTGATGGCATTATCGTCATATGTTGTCCGTGTACAAAAGCTGACTCCAGGTTTATCCAAATGCTGCAATTGTCAGGATAATATTAGCATAAATACTTCAACAACAACAAATTTAATAAATACAGTGCAAGTGTGCAATAATACATAAATCCAAATGTGAGATCCCGTGAACAAATCTCAAATCGAATAAAGAATTCAATTTTTGTTTCTACAGCACAAGAGTAAGAAAATTATGAAAAGTCAATTCCAATACACCACTAAATGCACATCATACATGTACAAACGTACAAAGAGTTCAAAGAACTAGAACACACTTAAACCATAGAAACTGTCATATGTGTGGATCAGAACAACAATGAAAAACAAAAAAAAAATAAGTGAAGAAAGTGCTGACGAAGTTAGAATTAAGCAAACATACCTTGCATACTAATTCCCCTTGGAATCCCCCTGCAACCATGAGTTTGTCCTTCACCGCTAGCGTACTAATCTGAGTTTGAGTGAAACCTTCCAATAAACTTCCTTTGTGTTTCTACAGCAAGAAACAAAGAATGTTGCTTAAGAATAAATTCAAAGATATTCAGAAACAATAATAAAAAAAATTGTAAAATAAGTTCTCTATTCATCCTTGAAAACAGCAGGAAACACAAAAATAGTTTCAAAATAACATACAGAATTGTGGATACCTCAGAAGGGGAAACATGTTCGGCAAAATTGACAACTTCAGTTAAATTTCGAGATAATGATGACCAATGCATAACTTGATAGTTGGACATGAGATAGACATCGTGTTTTGAGGAGGCCCAAACAAGGTTCCTTAGCTGTGAACATGTCAAGACAAGTATGTCAGACACAAATAGGAGTCCTAAAGTGCTGATTGAAGCAACCTACAGTCCTACACCACTGTAGTGATTAGTTGACTCTTCCACGAGCATGTCCACAAAATTGAGGAAAAAAAAGAATTGAGTGCACCAATAACTTAAAAACTTCTGGAAAATTACTGTAAAAGAGTAATTGACAAGTCTACCAAGAGGGGACAAGGAAAGACTGAGACCAATAAGAAGTTCCTAGAAAAGCTGAAAGATGTGATTCCGCACTTATCTGGAACTGGTAAGCACACAGCAGTCTCAGGAGGGAAGCACAAAATTCATGACACGGTTATAAACGTGAAACCAACACATTACCTCTAAAATTTTATGAGGAACACATGAGAGTGTTGGCCTCACATAGGAACTGGGTCTCATACATGAATCACTAGGAAAGAAAACGGGTCGCATTGCGACCACCATTCAAAAAGAAAAAGCAAACAAATTTCATCAAGAGATTAATATGCCAGGTCCAGATTTACATAGCCTTGACCGAAATTTGTGGAGAAGCTGCTGTGAGAAGACTTTGAATTTTCTACTTTCAAAGCATGCAAATGGACTGATATAGCAACCAATGACAAGGAAACAGACAAGTTGAATAATCTTTTTGTGTGATAAAAACAAAACAGCAACACAAAAGGCAACCTTTGAGACACTCTGCATACCTGAAAATGTAGAATGGTAGGCTTCACCATTCTTGAGTTATAGAAAAAATCATAGTAGTTTCCACCTTTCTCCTTTGACTTCCACTCCTAGTCACCAGGATGAAAGATCAGCATTAAAAACCAGACTGAAGTATACGATAAATAGACTACGGCAAAGCAATTCAAGTCAAATAAGCAACCTTCTCCACAGTTTCTCCAGATGTCGGAACATTCTCATAATTCTTGTATTGTTCCAACCTAGTTAACCTGTACTTCTCTCTTGTTATATTCAATCTATCCCAACGAATACCTTGTATGTCTTTGCCTTGTCTTGCGTTGGCAGCGGAGGTATCAGTCACCTTAGTAAGCTGCTTAAATAAAAAACCCTTTAGCATAAACAAACCGAAAGAGGACAAGAATGGCACTAGTAAATAAAACACTAAAATGTGAATAGAATTGCATGAAAAGATATGTTACAAACCAAATCATACTCATCCATTCCCATGTTTACGTCGTCTCTGCCATAATACTCTTCCTCCATTTCATCAGCTAAATCGACCACATCCTGATCGTCAGCCATGTATTCAAATTCTACAATTTGGTTGTCTGCCATGATTTGCCTGCTTCACAACACTGAGCTATATCATCAATCTATGCATATCAAACTCCCTGAACACATAATTTCGCACCGAAAGCAATTAACCAAATCAATGAGAACAATATAACAGTCATACACTGAATTAAACATTATGAGAATTTAACTAATCATAAGACCAGCAACCAAAATTCATAATTAAATTTATTAATCCAAACAACAAAACAAACCCCCATGTCACACTACAATCATCCGCAGATCTCTAAGAGAAATACTAATAAAAAAAATGAGGATTTGAGGAACAAAACCATGAGATCTAACGAACAACCAAAACATAAACCTCGTTTTAAAATTCTTAACATAAAATCAACAAAAACAAACGAAAAGGGGTATGAATTTATATCAAAATCTTCTCCTTGAGCTTACAACAATTGAAAATTGCAAACCAAACATCAACCCAGAAAGGGAAAAAGATAGATACATATAATACATGAATAAATATTGGCTATCATCAAAGTAAAAATAGATGAAAAAGAGAAAAAAAAAATGGTCACCTTTGAAAGAATTAGAATTAGAATTACACAATAACAGGGTTTATTTTGGTGTGTGTAATCTAGAAAACTCTCCTTTTGTGTTCCTTCCTTTATTTCCCTGTCCCCTTGAAATTATTGTATCTCACTTCAATGGGGTCGCTTTTTCTGTATACCAACGCCTAAATGTTATATAGATAAATAAATACAAATAAATAAATAACCAAATACTACGGAGTACGGATTACTCCTCTACAACGTATATTGGTTTTCTTTGTTCTAGAGGGGATTGGCAAATATACTTTTTAGGAAAAAGTGACATGACCCCACCATGAGTCTTGACAAAGTCTTATGT
The DNA here is from genome assembly GCA_009801015.1 of Silene noctiflora. Taxonomy (NCBI): domain Eukaryota; kingdom Viridiplantae; phylum Streptophyta; class Magnoliopsida; order Caryophyllales; family Caryophyllaceae; genus Silene; species Silene noctiflora. The sequence continues at coordinate 41,856 of VHZZ01014704.1, forward strand.
CGAGTCCAAGACTTAACTTAAGACTTTAGGTGAGTCTTAACCCCACCATGAGTGAAAAGTATCCAATTAATGGATACCATGTGACATTTTTTTTTTGAAAAAAAAAAGTAAGTGAAGTGGAAAGTAGAAAAGTAGAGTTTGAGGCGAGTTTGACGGATAATGTATAAAGTSTGAGGTAAGTCTGAACAATAAAGAAATAATAAAAGTGAGTGGAAAGCTGATGTGGCAGAGTCTTAAGACTTTGGAGGGTCTGACGGATAATCTTACCCTTAGGGTTGTTTGGTTGGGTATGAAATGGAATTGATATCATTCTATAATGGACAGTAAATTCACCCCCTTATTTAGAAATTCAGTGGACGGTTTCAAATGGAATAAAATGGAATGAATATCATCTATTTAAAAATTCAATGGATTCCAAATCCACCCCAACCCCTTAAAATCCCATACTCTACTCCTCTCCCAAGTGTCTAAATCCAATCCCTCATGGATACAAAACCTAAAGTTAAGAAAGAAAAAAAAAGACCAAATTGTTGTTGTTCTATTCTACGTAAGTCTTCATCTTCTACTTTCATCATACGGAGTAATTTTTTGCTTTTATCAGAAAATTTACTTATAATTGTTCATGGGTATACATGATTTGTTGCAATAATACACGTGTCTATTGCTTTAAACAATATTTAGAGTTGTATGACGACTCATTGTATGACGATTGCCTTAAAAAAAATGTTGTTGTTGTATAATTAATATTGAAAGATGCACATGATAGAATTATTTTCGCAAGACTGAATACTAGAGTTTGTCTGAAAAATTATTGTGTTTATAATAAGGTACAGTCGTAGTTTCATGAAATTAAGAGAAATCCCATGAAATTTCGCATAAACGAGATTGGACTCTCGAAACAAAAGCAATAGCGGCATTTATGCCTCTTAAATGTGGTCTGGCTGAAAAGGAAGAAAATTTTATGTGAAAATTTTATTGCCTTAGAAGGTAGTGCTCGTGTTTCGGTTCCTTAATAGAATATAAGACGGTCTTACATTGTAAAACAGTCTATATTTGTAAGAGAACTATCCATTTACTGCTAATAAACGAGTTGTCTTTTTTTTTTTTTTTTTTTTTTTTTTGGAACTTTCTCACAAGGTGAGCCGGTCTTGTGAGACGGACTCATAAGACCGTCTTACAAGGTGAGATGGTTGTAACACCCCCATACTCCGATGCACCTTACC
>VHZZ01014708.1:6590-21754 GCA_009801015.1 Silene noctiflora
ATTTTATTTATTATACCATAACCATTTAAGGTTGGGTCAAGAAAAGAAAGGTAACGTGAGTAGACCTGACAAATGGGTTAATCGGTTCGGGTTCAAGTCAGGTCAATTTGGGTTCAGTTTGTCCGGGTTTGCAAGAATTCGGGCCCGACCGAGTCGAATTGGATCATTTCAGGTTCAGGTCATTGTCATTTCTCGATAGATTATTTTCAAGTTATTTGAGGATAACAGTCAGTTTGTGCTAATAAAAAAACGAGTTGGGTTAAATATGGTCCGGTCAATTATGGTTTCGAGTACCAAATTTGAGTTCTCAATTTGGTTGCTGGTCGGGTTATTTGGTACGACTCAGTTTTTCCAAGTGTAAAGGCGAGGGTAAGAGCACTCTTCTAATAAGAGAGGTTTAAGGAGAAACTTTTAAAGGAGCACCAAAACATGATGTAACAGTTAAAATGAGGTTGAAAGGAAAATAAGAAACAAGAATATATTTTGATGGTGAAAAAAAAGGCCCTAATTAAACTCATTGTCAGAAACGTTCCAAGAGTTATTAACAATAACGTAGGACATCAAACACGTGGTTGAGATAGGGACGAGAGATCCAAAGAGAAGAGATCTAAAAGGCCTAAGGAGTACTGCATCTATATTAGTCATTTATCATACTTTAGATAAAAAGATCAAAAGAGAGAAGACTTCACATATTATATGTAACGCACACAATGTTAATTGAATTAAAATACAAAAGGATTGTCATTTTTGTTTTGTTTCACCAAGTAAACCTCCGAAAACAAATATCTAAAGGAAAAAAATTGTGTCATCCAAGTTTCAATTAGTTTACCAAATAAAATCATATGCTGAAACAATAATGATCGTTAATCAGGTTATGTTAGCATTGAAATTATCCTAGAGTTCCCTTTACACAAGAAAGGCCTAAAACGACTTTACACATTATACATTTAGCCAACTATTTTAGAATCTATGCAACACACGTGCAAATCACATGTTGAAACAATAAATTATCTGACAACCCCGTCTACACCAATTAGAAGACTATACAACCTATACAACTGGTAGTAGTATAGATTTAGAGCTTTATAATAAAGGATTTGAGCTTATATGTACATTTTACGAGCTATATTAAAAAGAATCTGGACGCCTATATATAAATTTTAAACTCAAAATATTTTAATGAAACTCAAAAATAATACATATAAGCTCAATTAGATTTTAATTTTGACACCTAAAAAGTTAAAATGTAACTCATAAATTTTCAAAGCTCGAAAAGATTTTGCATGTAAGCTCAATTAGATTTATATTGGATGTACAATGGTCATATACATGTGGATGTATAGTCTTATTTTTGCCTCTACATAATAAAGGCTAAAACGTTCTTAAACATTACTTGTACATTTAAACTTTAGCCAACTATTTTAGAATCCGTGCAACGCACGGGCAACACACTAGTATACAATTAAAGAGGAAATAACATTTACAAATAACGTAACATATAGGGTGATGTAGTATGATTTTTATTTGTCGTATAATTAATTTTGACAATAGAGCCCAAAAAAAAAATTATTTTTATTTTGATGTTTTATAATCTACTTTTAAAAAATTCCAAAATTTAATGTTTATTATGTTCAAATTTCTATTTAATGCTACAAATATAATAAACTTTTTCTTTTTTCATTTTAAATAATAAGTGATAATTATGTGGCTTATTAGGCTAAATATGCTGATGTGGCAATTAGATAAGTTATGAATTTGTGTTTTAATTATTATATATATATATATATCAAATATTTCCATTGATTTGTCCACTATTTTTATATATAACTTCAAATTAAAATCATGCTATTACTAAAAATATCGAAAGAAAAAACAAACAATAACTCAATAATTATATAAGGGCTCGAATTCCGCTCGAGCTTGGATTAAAGATCGCGAGCATGGTAATACGATCAATTATTCCGAGCTCAAGAAAGCTTGAGATCAGCCCGAGCTTAAATTTTGTTTCATGAACTCAAGTCGAGTAAGGCCAAACTCAAGCTTGGCTTCGACTCGACTCGTTTTGTTATCATCCCTAGGCTAGAGATGTGGTTCAAAGATTTTAAGACCGTTGTTGGGCCTGATATTTTAACTACATCCAGGAATCAACTCAGCACAACAGAACTGAACATGATTGCTTATGATTCAGAACAACATCATATGATTAGGCATGGGCCATAAGAGATTCACGGGAATGAAGTAAAGGACTAACATCAGAAGATGAGGAGATGTTTTATGAGCCAAGAATGCTTTCAAGTTTCAATTGAGTAGGAGGTAAATTAGCTAGTGCACAAGGTGGTTCCCACATTCTAGGAAGACCAAGTCCATATCCTTAGCACATGAAATGATCACATAAAATCCTAGCTAAGAAAGTAGAAGACGACCGCGGATAAAAGAGAAAGAGTCAACTATAGTTGAGAAGAAATTCCTATAAAGAAGGAATGAACCACTTACTATTCCCAAGTAAGATCTCGTTGGTGGACAAAAAAGGCTATAAATACAAGGCAAAGGAGCAGAGTTCATCCATTCCACATCTATTCAACAATTGTTGTCTGTGGTTTTATTCCCATTTAAGGGTTTCACGTTAAAATTGTTTTGTCTTCTTTTCCTTTTCCTTTATTGTATTTTACTTTACTGTATTTGTTTTTACATTCAACCCTGCATCCAAACAATTATTTTTTTTTTTTACAAAAAAGAACAATTCATTAATAGAATACCTTGCGAACCTTACAAAGCATATGTATAATCGAAAACCAATCTAATAGAAACCAAAGAAAATTAATTCTCTTATAAACTAGGGATCTCAAAACATGAGCTAATTAACAATTCGGCCCGTCCTCGTACCGTTATCTTCATGAATCTTTTGAGGGGATCATTCGTTTGATTCATTATAAGAGAAGGTTTACTTTTTGATGGTTCAAAAGATAGTTGACAAATAACATGTATCCTTTGAAAGAATAAGCGACGATCTATCAACAAACTACGCTTTTCTATATTACCGATGAAACTAAACCCATGAATAAATGGAAATAAAACCCTCAAAACAAGGGACTGAAAAACGAATCTCACCAAAAGGAAGACTTTTATTGAATAAAAAATAGGTATGAATACTATTTATTGAAGATGAATGAAACAATTTTACACCTTACTATCAACTAATTATCGATGAAAAGAACTCGTATGGTAAGTGGAAGTTAGGGTTTTTTTGAAGAGAGTTTTTAGGGAGGATTTTCTAGAGAAGGTTTTATTGACCAATAATTCATGCATCCAAACAGTTATTGGATGAGTTAGATAACTCCACCAAAACTCTCCAGGTTGTAGCCCACTCAGCGTAAAATACACCCATAACAATTGGTGCCCCACCGTGGACCATCTAGATTATAAATCCCTTTTGAAGATAGGGTACTTAGTACGTTTCCCGTCCATGACTATAGGATCAACTCTTTGGTAATTAACCAGTATCAAGAGCACAAGTCTCTGATACCAATCGAAAAGTCGTGGGCGAGAACACTTAAGATGGAGAAGGGGTGAACTAGGATTCTATTTAAAGATTTAAGCTTAGTGAAAGCTTCTTTTAAAACTCTTAAACACTTTTGACTACAGTTAGATTAAAGGAGAAGTTGATACTTAGAACTATAGAGTTAGAAGTATGCAACAACAATGCAGCAAGTATAAGTCACAATGTAATCAACAGTTGATTCTAAAATAAGATCGAGAGTTAAAGTGCAGCGGAAATAAAATGAATATAAACACGACAAACGATGTTTTTAAAACTGGTTCGGTCACTACTCCGCGACCTACGTCCAACGCTATTTTATTAAACGTCTTAGAAGTAAACTCATATAAAATAAGACCACCCCAAATAATAAAATAATTCCCCAACCTACACTTGTTGCTATTTGCTTAAAAAGCTACTCCGCTTCCAAGACTTTTGCTTAAAACTACTCCGTAATAAGACTTTTGGTTTGGGCTACTTTGCCGAAAGACTCCATGCTCTGAAGGTACTTCTCTTAGAAGACTTTGTTGTTTAAGATAACTCTATCCTAAGACTTGGTTTGGTTCTAATCGGTTTGTTACAAGACACACGAATCTCAATATTTTCACACAATGAACGTGGAGATAACGTTTAAGTTATTAACACAAGATCATCGAACAAGAATACTTTATTTTGTGCAACGAACTAGCTCTTTAAAAGGCTCAACTCAAGTTCGCAAAACACGACTCAAAGTATTGAAAGTATTAAACGATTTTGCTAGTTTGCTTGATTAAAGCTTAAAGTTTTTTTCGATTTAAATCTTTTTGTTGCACACTTGTCCAAATGAATTAAGCATGACATTTATAATGTCCAAGTTGTGTATACTTTACACATTAAAACATCACACAATTTAATTGTCTAAGTATTAAAAATATTGTTCAAAGCTTGCTTAGGCAACACTAGCAAATGGGACGGTTTCTTATACAAGCAAACCGAGACCGTTATACAATAAACGAGTTCCTTACTTAAGTAATATAGCTTACTTCTCCAAGTAATCTTCCTGCCCACACATTAAAAAAAATGGATTAAGTTTTTTTTTAATCAATAAAAAGCTTATTTGGTGGTGTTCATAGGAACCATAAATTTTGCCAAATATGTAAAAGCAAACAACCCAGTTTTGGTAAGTGTCTTTTTGTGCAAGCAAACTCTTTTGAAAGACATCAAATTCTCAATTTAAATGATCAAACTGGATTTTCCTGAAGTATATAAAGTTTGTCAAAAGTTCAGAAAGCGATTTTCAAGAGTTTAAATATTTCCTTAAGAGCTAAGCTAGAAACCACAGTGGACTGCACTGTGTATTTTGAAGCACTTAGATAATTATCTGAGTTTAATGATCTCTTACAACACTTTGACTCTAACTACGACATTTTTCATCTTTGATCATCCTTGTGCAATCTTCCTTGACGATTAGAGCTCTTGAGCTACAAGATTAAAACTTAAGAGGCACAGGATTAAATAAACAATGAGATTAGTTTGTCTTAAGGCATCATCAACACTTAACTAATCAAATATGGTTTTAACAGAAAGGCAAGAACTCTGATAGGTTGGAGAAAGATAAAATCCCTGAGGAAAATGGTAACCCCCCCAAAATGAAACTGAAGCAGCCATTATGATGGTAGTGATCCAGGAGATCCAAAAATTTTATGACAAATTAAAATAGAGACGATCGTAGGAGTGCTAGCTAGCAAGTAGGAGGTGAGAGCTATGTTGATTCACCTTTAATTTCATTGATGAGATTCCTTTAGTTGATCTCCTCAAAGAAATTTGTAGTCCCATCTATGAAATCTATGATGGATATTCAGATCCACAAAACCATGTAACCCTATACAAGTAGAAGATACTTTATGCATCAGTTCCAAAAAATTCAAGGCAGATCTGTATGTACAAAGGATTCAGAGCAACTCTGACCGGATCAACATTGTAGTGATACATCAAACTATCGAATGGAAGCATCAAGTCCTTTATTTGTTGACCTGGTAGAACCTTCAACCAACAGTTTGAAAGCAGTATAGAATTTGAGAAGAGATCCAACGACCTCTATAGGATTACCTAGAAAGCAGAGGAATCCCTCAGGATATACCTGAACAGGTTCAACAAGGATTTCATTCCTAGATGGGACGTTAGGACAAAAGTGGAGGCACTAAGGCAAGGATGTTTGCCAACAGTGATCTTTACATGGACCCGATCAAGTATCCATGCCATGCCTTCGAGGATGTCTAGGACAAAGCTCTTGCATACATTAGGCTAGTGGAGGACAAATGTTACAAACTTGGATCTACACTCACCTCTATGGAATACGAGAAGCCGAATATGAAATTATCTAGCTATAGAAGAAGCACTTCCAGCCAGCCCACTACAACAGGCCAGACAAATTAGAAGTGAATCCGGCATAAGAATGGGGAGGTAACACTTATATCCCTCCACCTATCTATTATGAGTATAAATTTTCTTATACATGTATGAAATTACTGTAAAAAAAATGGTCCAATTTTTTTTTCCTTTCAAAGTTAATCCTCCAAAAAATTGAAATCCACAAAAGGTGATTTTATAACTTTTTTTGTAATTAATTTTCAATTTTTTTTTCTTATTAATCAAATATTTTTAATATGTTATTTATTTAAGTATAAATTATTATTATTATTGATTATTAATTAATTATTAACTGATTGATTTATTTAAGAGTATTTGTTTACCATGAAAAATTTAGTTTTAGAATTTTTTTTTATTGCACTCAATTTGCCAATTTATGTTAGTTTAATACAATGTTGAATTTGTTTGTAATTTTATAATAATTTACAATCTTCAAAAATATTAATAACTGATAGATATGTTAATATATTATTAATCTTTCAGTGTATTTTCGCAAATTGGACTAATACGGAGGTGTGAACAGATCTGACAACCAAAGCAAAGCAACCGAGATGAACGGGGGGCGAGGGAGAGACCGGTTGAAAAAGGAAGCATAAGAGGAACCTATGGAGAATTTGCTTTTTGGAGCTAGGAAAGTGGTATGAATATCGGATTTAATAGAAAAAGGGAAGAGGTATGGCTAAAATGACATCTACGATAAGGTCCAGAAGAATGAAGTTAAGTGATTTGAAGGAACAATATCCATGGTTGATGATGGAGCAAAGCTTTGCTCCATAAGAGAGGGAATTAAGAGGCCCCAAAATGGCATTCCTAAGTGGTCCAAGACTAGACTAATAGTGTGTTTGGATGGAGGGATTTGAAGAGAAAAGAAAGGAAGGGAGAGTAGAGGATTTAAATTCCTTTTTTTGGATAACAAACAAGAATGAGATAAAGAGATTTGGAGGGATCCATTTTCTCTTGTCCAAGCCTTATTAAAATTTCTTCACAATAGACAAGATTTGGAGGAAAATTGTATCCAAACACCCACACTCTAATCCCTCTCCCCTTCCCTTCTCTCCCTTTCCCTTCCCTCCTTCCCCCTCCCCTCCCTTTCCCTCCACTTTTGCTATCCAAACACACCTTAAAAGTCATTCCACAAGGAAATGGATGACCCATCACCAATGGACCAAATAAGGTGATTCTTAAGAATTAGACAACCAATACCAATGTTTTTCCAAATATGAGAACCGCACATAAAGGAGGGCGGGGAGGTGGTCATATACTTGCGCCGCTCTTGATGGAAATAGAGGCCATGGAGATTGTAACACTCTTATCTACCAAGGAGCCTTACCAAGGCCTACCTTAGCAAATGGGAACATTACCATCTCGGTTACCCGAGGTAGTAAGCATCACAGATACCATAATGAAACGGAAATGTATAAAGTATAGTAAAATAAGTTACAACTCCAAAACCTCAAATGAAAAGTGTATACAACCAAACTGTCGTAAAACTAAACTCTACTAAAAATTAACAGCCGAAGCTATGACAAAAGCTAGACTCAACGATGACCCATCCATCCCGCAAGAGCTCATGCATCCAAACCTACTAAACACCCTGCTGACCATCCCTCATGGATCACCACAGTTTATAACAAAAAGGGGTCAATTAACTATACAAACATTCACGAATTACAAGTACAACAATCAATTCAATAATCCTGCAACATACACAAACACCGACTTCTGAATACATATGTCTGAACCACAACCAGATCTGCCATGTCACCTATTGCAATAAGCACCCACACCTCTAGTGGTAGACCGCAACCTTGCCATCTAAGCTCCACTCATCGCAAAGAGCGAACCCAGATCATTAATGTGCACATTACCTTTGTAACGAGAGCCAAAAGGGGCGAATAATGGGGTGAAGACCATCTCCCGACATTGGCTCCACAATCAATACCAGCAATGTCACCAACACCGAATATCAAAATAATCCACATCAAAGATAATCACACATTTCCAATTAACTTATAAACAAAAATATAGATAACTGAGTAGGGGAAATCCTACCTTGTTTGAAAAATCCGCTATTCAACACAACAATGAAGCTAGAACGACTCCTCTAAGAAATTGTCACCTAACAAATATAATCAAGTAATACCACATCACAATCCATCACTAATCGCCTACTTATCCCCAAAATTAACTGAAATTAGGGTTTCAACAAATGTAAACAATTTACAAGATAAACGGAAGTAATACCTACAAATCAATTGACACAAGAACATGGAATCCGACAATCGAAAGCTAGATCTTTCTTGCTTGATGATTACAGTGATTAGGAAGTGTTTAGAGAAATATTTTTAGATTTAGAAACTGATTAACAAGTGTCTATCAAAATATATATAATCCCCTTATTACTCTAATCAAACCGCGGAAAAACGACTTGTTAAACCGGGCGCTCGATCGAGTACCAGATATACTCGACCGAGTACGTCCTACTCAACCGAGTGTTTCACAAACTCGGCTGAGTGTACACCTGTAGTAGCCTGCCTTAGAACACTCGATGACTTACTCGGTCGAGTACAACCTACTCAACCAAGTTAACTATACTCAGAAATCTATTGTATTACAATCTTCCCTCCTAAAAAGAAAACTTCATCCCTGAAGTTCACACCCATACCTGTACAAACATGCTTAGACCCGACTAATAACCATACAACTGGAAAACAACACCAACCATAAATAAAACTGGTCAAAACTGACCTCAAAACTACCCAAAAACACATACGATCACCTCCTATCCCCCCCCCCAAAAGACAAAGGTTATGAACCCGTAACCAAACATACGTGATTAAAGAGATGTGGATAACGCTCCCTCATTGCCTCTTCTGGCTCCCATGTAGTTTCTTCAACATTGTGGTTAGACCATAACATCTTAAGCAAGATGGTTTCACTGTTCCTTGTTTTGATTACCTTAAATATCTCCTTTGGCACTTCCACATAATTAAGTGCTTCATTGAGCTCAATATTTTCCACCTTAAGCACATGAGATGGATCACTCACATACTTTCGAAGTTGTGACACATGGAATACATTATGTACTCGATCAATAGCTGGTAGCAGGGCTAGTCGATAAGCCACCTCACCTATCCGGTCCAAAATCTCGTATGACCCTATAAATTTTTGGCTCAACTTTCCTCATTTGCCAAACCTTATAATGTCGCGCATAGGTGACACTTTCAAAAGAACCTTGCCACCCACCTCAAACTCAATTCCCCGCGATGCAGGTATGCATAACTCTTTTGCCGATCCTGAGCTGCCTTCATCTTTTGTCGTATCAAATATACCTGCTCAATCATATCCTGTACCATCTGTGGTCCCAAAACCACAGCTTCAGCACTATCATCTCAACACACTGGACTCCTACACTTCCTCCCATACAATGCCGCAAAAGGTGTCATCCCAATACTCGTGTTATAGATGTTGTTATATGAAAACTCAATCAAATCAAGTCGATCTTCCCAACTTCCACCAAACTCCATCACACAAGCTCGCAACATGTCTTCCAATGTCTTGATGGTCCTTTCAGTCTGACCATCAGTCGCAGGGTGGAATGTTGTGCTCATCTTTAAGGTAGTCTCCATCATATCCTGCAAGTCTTGCCAAAACTGCGATATAAACCTCACATCTCTATCCAACACAATGTCCTATGGTACTCCGTGTAGTCGTACCACATGCTTCCGTAATCTTACTCCAAGTGTGTTTCATTGGAATAAAATGAACTGACTTTGTCAGACGATCGACAATTATCCAAATCATGTTATTACCCTACTGAGTCCTTGGTAACTCCACAATGAAATCCATAGAAATCGACTTCCATTTCCTTTCAGGCTCCTCAAGGGACCGAATCTTACCTTGAGGTCTCCACTGCTCACCTTTGACTCTCTGGCGAGTCAAACACTTTGCCACAAATTCAGCCACTTTCTTCTTCATTCCAGGCCACCAAAACGTCTTCTTCAAGTTCTTATAAAGCTTGTCACCTCCCGGATGTACCGAATAAGGAGTACAGTAAGCCTCTGTCATAATCAGTTTCCCCAACTCAGCATCATTAGGCACACACCACCTCCCATCGAATCAGACACTTCTATCTGAATGGATCGAAAATCTCGAAACAACACCCTTTTCCACCCCTATATTCCACTCCTGAATCTTGAAATCAAGCCCCTGTTTTCTCTTGATGTCATCATAATGTTCGGGTTCTATAGTCAGAACAACAGTAACATCTTCCTTGCGAATCATGTAGATCCCCATCTCAGTCATTTCATTTTTCAATTTCATCAATGACATGGCAGTGCACAACGAGTGCACACTCATCCTACTCAAGGCATATGTAACTATATTAGCCTTCCCCTCATGATAGATAATCTCCATATCATAGTCACAGATCTGCTCCATTCACCTTCTATGACGCATATTCAGCTCTTTTTGGGTGTAGATGTACTTCAGACTCTTATGATCTAAAAACACCTTAAAGGTCGCCCCATATAAATAATGCCTCCAAATATTCAGAGAAAATACAACCTTACCCAACTCTAAATCTTGAGTAAGATAGTTCTCTTCGTACGGCTTCAATTGCCTCAAAGCATCAGTATAAACATCGAAGTTCCCACTCCCTTCCGCCAAGGCTAGGACAGGAGCTTTAGTCAAACGTTCCTTTAGGGTTTGGAACGCCGTCTCACAACTTTCATCCCATCAAAATATGGTCTCTTTCCTCACTAAATCTGTCATAGGCCTAGCAATCGTGGAAAAAATCTTTCACGAACCTCCTGTAGTACCCAGTCAAACCTAAGAAACTCTGAATTTCAGCAAAATTCTTCGGTTCTCCCCAGTTTGACACTGCCTCGATCTTCCTTAGATCCATAGCTACACCATCCTTGGAAACCACATGGCCAAGAAAAGCCACCTTCTCCAACTAGAGCTCACATTTAAACAACTTGGCATATGATTGGTTGTCTTGCAAAGTTTGTAAAACCAACCTCAAATGCTCTTCATGTTCTTCCTTAGTCTTGGAATAGACTAGGATATCATCAATGAAAACCACCACGAATCTATCCAAAAATGGACTGAAGATCCGGTTCATAAGGTCCATAAACACCGCTGGTGTATTTGTCAACCCAAAAGGCATCACCACATACTTATAATGGCCATACCGTGACGGGAAAGCTTTCTTAGGGATATCTTTATCCACAATACTCAACTGGTGATAACCCGATCTTAGATCAATCTTTGAAAATAACCTGGCTCTACTCAAGTGGTCAAAAAGATCATAAATCCTCGGTAAATAGTAGATGTTCTTCACGGTAACATGGTTTAACTCTTTTAGTCAATGCACAACCTCATACTACCATCCTTCTTTTTCATGAACAACACTGGCGCACCCCAAGGCGATATATTAGGTCGAATGTATCCCTTTTATAACAAATCATTCAACTGTTTCTTCAATTCTTCCAACTCCTTTGGTGCCATACGGTACGAAGCCTTAGATATAGGTCCCGTCCCTGGTTTAAGCTCCAAACTGAAATCAATGTCCCTCTTAGAAGGTAACCATGTTATCTCTTTCAGAAAGACATCATCGAACTCTCTCACAACCGGTATATCCGCTGCTAATGGCTCCTCCACCCGAGTATCGCTCACGTGGCAAAGGATCATAGGACATCCCTTCCTCAAATATGACTTTAAAGTCGTAGCCGTATTCATCTTCACCATAAACCCCCGATAGGACACTCTAATTCCTTTAGGACTCTTCAAAGACACCTTTTTCTGATGACAGTCTATCTTAGCCTAATACTTATCCTACTAATCCATCCCGACTATGATCTCAAAACCATCCATCGGGAACTCAAGTAAATTAAATGGTAAGTCTATTTCCCAACCACTATAGTCACTCTTTATACAGCTTATGACATGCCATTGACTCCCCGATGGTATAAACATATTATCTTTTACCAACTCAAACTCCTCAAACCCCATTGCTAAAGCATGACTTCTAGACACAAACGAATGGGTAGCTCTCGAATCAAACAAACTGAAAGTTGGTTTATGATTAACAAGAAAAGTACAAGTGACGAATTACGCATCCTCCTCCGTCGCCTGTTTACCCATCATAAACAGTTTACTACTATTCTTCTGACCTCCCCCTTGCACCGTAGTCGCTGATGTTGTAACATTTCATTTTGATAGTTGTTCTTAGCTTGTTTGGTGAACTGTATTGGAATTGAATTTTTTAGTGAATGGATAGTAGATTAGCGGTGCGTTGGTGCTAGTGTTAATGGCGGTTAACGGTGTTACGAAGCTTAGTACAGTGATGTTGAGATTAGGGGAATAGGGTTTGTGTTGTGCAGGTATAACCCTTCGTATTGATTTGAGTTAAGCTGAGTGGTGGTTTTGGTAGATGTGGATGTTTTGCAGGTAAGAGTATGAACTTCGAGGGCGAAGTTCATTTTTAAGGAGGGAAGATTGTAATACCACAGATTTCTAAGTATAGTGAACTTGGTCGAGTAGGCTGTACTCGACCAAGTGGGTCATCGGGTGTTTTGAGGCAGGCTACTGCTTCGGGTGCACTCGGCCGAGTATGTGAGACACTTGGTCGAGTAGGAAGTACTTGGTCGAGTATGTCTGGTACTAGACCGGGCGTCTGGTTTGGCGAGTCGTTTTTCCGCGGTTTTGATTAAAACAGTTAGAGAAGTATATATATAACGTGCTAAGCAGTTTCTAATAATTTTCTAAACATTTTTACTAAAACTTAAACTACGTTACTGCTTCTCTAATCGTCTACATCATTTCCAAGCCAAAGGGGTAATCGATTGTGAGTTCTAGCATCTCTTATTCCGTGTCTATCGAAGTAGTAAGTATTCTTTATGCTTTATTGATTTGTTGTTATAAGTTGAGAAAACCCTAATTTGGATTTATTAGGGGATTAAGGGGTGATTAGTGATGGTTTGTGATATGGTATTATTTGATTATCATTGTTAGGTGACGATTTCATAGAGGAGCGGTTCTAGATTGCTTTGTTGATTTGTCGATTGGATTTGCTAATCAGGTAGGGCTGGTTTCCCTACTCATTTATAAGTTAATTAGAAATGTGTGATTACCTTGATGTGGATTATCGTGACATTTGGGTATTGTTGACATTGTTGGTATTGATTGTGGAGCCATTGTCGGGAGATGGTCTTCACCCCCCATGTTCGCCCCTTGTGGCTCCTGTCATAATGGAGATGTTCACATTGATGATTTGGGTTCTCTCGTTGCGATGAGCGGGGCTTAGGTGGAAAGGCTGCAGTCTACCATTGGCGTTGTGGGTACCTGTTGCGATGGGTCACATGGCAGGTCTGGGCTGCGGTTCAGACATTTGTATTTAAAGGATGGGATTTGTGTATTGCAGGATGGTGTTGTATTGATTGTTGCTTCGAAGCTCATGATTGGTTATACAGTTGACTGACCCTTTCATGTATTCAAAATCGGCGGTGATCCATTGCGGAATAGTGAGAAGATGTCTAGCAGGTTTTGTTGGTTGAGCTTATCGCGAGTCGGATGGGAGTTTGGTCTAGTTTTCTAGCTAGCTTTCACTGTCATGTTAACACTAGTTGATCACTTTTAATTTGGAGTTGTATTTCGGTTTTGGATTTTGACATTTTTGGTTTGTAATCGACTAAAATTCTATTTACTTTAATTAAATGTTGTTTTATGGTCTATTTGATATACCTTACCTCGGACAACCGAGATGGTAGCACCTCCATTCGCTAAGGTAGGCCTTGATAAGACACTTTGGTAGATGAGGGTTTTACAGATGTAGTAGGCTTGGTCGCCGAATTCTGGTACACACTATCGTTCGGGCATTGTTAAGATCCACCATTGTTGCGGTTATAGCCGCCATTGTTGTTGTTACTCTGCCCGCCCTGACTGTTCCATGACCCAGCTGTCCTGTTACTTGCAATACTCTGACTCGGAACCTGCGAATAGTTCCCCTAATAAGATCGCTAGAAGCCTCCTCCTCCAGAACTCTTACACTCATATCGCTTGTGGTCTATCCCGCTACAGTTGAAGTAGTGTAAGGTAGAGTTGTCACTAGCATTCCGACCACCTCTTCCCTGGAATAGAGATCCTCCACCAAAGCCAGACCCACCAGAATACGCTCTAGCCTGGCTCTGGTTACCACACTAAAAGCTTGATTGGTTACCACCCTCATTCTCAGCCTTCCTTTTCTCACTCCCCTTTTATTTGGCCTCCTTGGTCATGTCAAGCAACCTCTTAGCATATCCCGCTCTCTCATAAAATTCTTTTAGATCGGAAATTACACCAGCAGGTTACTTCTCCATAATCTTCAGCGACAATCCTCTCTCCAAACGGAGAGCCAGACTCAGCTGACACAGCTCCAGGTCCTCTGCTTAGTGCGACAACTCATTGAACTTGTGATAGTATTCAACAACGGTCATACTATCAGTCATGGAAAATGTCTCAAACTCGGCCCTCAATTAGCTATGCATATGTTCTGGAACGAACTGATGCCTCATTGCCTTTTTGAACTCCACCCAAGGTATCACAGGTTCACCCAAATTCTTGTAATACTCCCTTGCAGCCTCTCTTTTGCGGTGCCACCCCCCCTGCTTCGTCTCTCAGATAAAACGAAGCCTGTTGAAATTTCATCTCATTCAGATAGTTAACAACTTCCAAAACACTTTCCGTCTCTCTATGCCAGTTGTCGAGCAATTTGCGCTCGCTTATGCCCTCATAGGTGGTAGCGTTGAAGCCGGAAATAGTGGTGCTTATCCGGGATGCATCAACGACTACTTCCATTCCCTTCCCTATATTCTTTAGGGCCTTAGTGAGCGCCTCCTGCTGCTCGATCATCCTAGCAATCTCAACTAGGCTCATTTTGGAAGCCTTCATGTACGCAGCAAATCTCTTTGGCGGCATTTGAGCTTCAATAACCAAGATAAACGTAAGCACATAGCCTACGGCTCAAACTAAAATCACATCCGCCAAAGAGGTACTCGATCGAGTACACATAGGTACTCGGTCGAGTACAAGCAACTCGGTCGAGTATACTAACTACGGCTCAAACTAAATGTGTCCCCGACAATAATGTGTCCCCGACAATAATGCGATCACAAATTGTCGATCATAATTGATCACATAAGTAAATCTCACATTAAAGAATACATGAGGGAAAGTTATA
>VHZZ01014710.1:18177-33550 GCA_009801015.1 Silene noctiflora
GGACAACATGGACTCCATGAATAGACCCTCGCTCCATCGCCCCCCTCAACCCACTCAATAAAACTTCCGCACAAAGGATAAAAAGATATGGTGACAATGAATCACCTTGCCTAAGCCCCATCTGCGGATGGAACACTTTCGAAGGTACCCCATTCACCAAGACTGAAAACGACACAGTTCTCACACATTGCACCACACGATCCACCCAAGCTCCATCCATCCCCATACGCCTCATCACCATCTCAAGAAACCCCCACTCAACTCGATCATATGCCTTAGACATATCTAATTTGAGCGACAGATGACCGTCCCCGTATCTCGTATTCTTAATATAATGAAAGAGCTCAAAAGCCACTAACACATTATCTGTGATAAGCCTTTCTAGAATAAAACCACTTTGGTTTTCAGACACAATCTTACCCAAAAACTGTTTCAACCGATTAGCCATGACTTTTGAAATCAACTTATAAACCACATTGCACAAACTTATGGGTCAAAAATCAGCCATTTTATCGGGGGCTTTCTTTTTAAGAATCAAAAAAATAAACGTTCTATTTATATCCTCCGGTAAAGACTCACCTCTTAGGTGTCTATCGGTTTTAACTCTTCAAACTCCCTAGTTTTTTCGCCCTTAAACCCTTGAACCAAATAAGATAGGAATAAGATAAGTAAGGACTTGAAATATTTTAATACTTCGTTGTTTGCTTGTACTCGTCCACTATTGCTTTTTTTTTTTTTTTTTTTTTTTTTTTTTAAAAACACACTTTTGAATTGCCATAACTTTTAGCAACGAATTTAGAACATGACAATTTTTTTTCCAAAACCAAAGATCTCATAAAAAAAGTGAATCGAAAGAAAATTTCCACCATCGGAACTTGTACACAAAAGTCCTGATCAATCAAAGTTTATTCAATCAAAACCTTTGAGCCATAACTCTCGACAACGAATTCAAACAACAATTTTTTAAATTACAAATAACTCTCTTATATAGTTATCTTTTTTGAAATAACTCCCTTTTATAATTTTTTATCCAAATAACTTCCTTATAAAACTTGATTTTCAACAAATTTACGCCTCTTCACCGGAACTAGATTTATTTTTTATGATTTGATCGATCAACCCTTCCTTATAACGTAATCCCTACATCGCTACTATGTTTTCATAACCTCTAATCAATTTCAAACCTCTCTCAAATCTAATACACTTCAATCATGCACTATCAATGAAGAAGAACCAAACATAAATTCACGGTTTTATCTTATTTTAAAGAACAACACGGTGAGTAAAGGGTAGAATAGTAATTTAACATCTTATATAAGTGAAAAATGAAGGGAAAATGTATCTTTGGCCAGAAATAAGTCTCATTCTGGTGAAGAGACATTGATTTGTATAAAAATATCTTTTGAAATGGAGTTATTTGAACAAAAAATTATAAAAGAGATTATTTCAAAAAAGTCGATTATATAACAGAGTTATTTATAATTTACTTTTTGTATTCAAACTGAATCTCGTAAACACGATCGATTTGAAAATCAATCCCGTTTATACTAAAGAATAAGAGATCTCCAAAATTTTCCCGCCTAAATGAATTTGGCTATAATTGATCTGTCATTATATTATATCTGTGATTGAACTTTTATTATATAATATCCGTGATTGGACTTTCATTATATTATATCTACAACTGAATTATACTAAACTTTCATTTTCCACCGATATATAAAACATTAATAATAATAATAAATTTTACAATTAAGATTCAAACTGAATTAAATATCAGTTGTATAATTGTTATTTTCTCTAATATTGTTATCTTCATTATAGAAGAAGAGAGGTGAAGAATGATCTTGGATGCATGGGATCTTCAATAAAACTTGTGCTCACCATTTGTCTGAGATGATCAACAAGAAACCCTTTCAAATCTCATATTTTTCCACAATATCCTCCTTTAAAATAATTTCTGCTCACAGCATCTGCGAATTAAGCAATCTTTGTTCTAAAGGGTACCTTAAACAAGCATTTGAGACTTTCAAATTTGAAATATGGATGAACCCTCAATTATTCTCTCACTTGATCCATGGTTGCGTTTCGACAAAATGTATTTCACTCGCCAAACAACTTCATGCTTTGACCATTACTTCTGGTTGTTTCCAAGACAAGTTTGTCACCAATCATTTGATGAACATGTATGGGAAATTGGGGGATTTAAATAGTATGTTGTTTTTGTATAATGTCATGCCGAGGAAAAATCTTATGTCTGCCAACATTTTGATTAATGGGTACTTGGGAAATGGTGATTTAGAGAGTGCCCGTAAACTGTTCGATGAAATGCCTGAACGAAATGTTGCTACTTGGAATTCTATGGTCAATGGGATGATGCAGTTTAAGGAGAATGAGGAGGGTTTGAGGTTTTTTTCGGGGATGCAAAGAGAAGGGTTTTCCCCGGATGAGTTTGCGTTAGGGAGCATGCTTCGAGGGTGTGCTGGGTTGAGAGCTTTGCTGTGTGGGAGGCAGGTTCATGGTTATACTGTCAAGAGTGGATACGAGGTTAGCTCCATAGTTGGGAATGCATTGGCTAATATGTATATGAGGTGTAAGAGTTTGGAGGAAGGGGGGAGAGTTATTAGAGAAATGCCGGTTCAGGATGCTGTGTCCTTCAATACGTTTATTGCCGGTATGGCTCAGAATATGTGTCCTGAGGCTGCTTTACAGCATTATAATCTCATGAAAAAGAGGGGATTACAACCCAATCAAATCACCTTTGGTAGTGTCCTTCGCTCATGTTCTGAGTTGGCAACCTTAGGACAAGGCCAACAAATACATGCCGAGGTGATTAAACGTGGGGATACTTTGGTAGAAGGTGTTGTCAGTTCACTTATTAGCATGTATTCAAAATGTGGATGTTTGGAAGACTCTATCAAATCTTTCACGAAACGCAAAGATGAAGACATTGTTCTATGGACTTCCATGATTGCCGCTTATGGATTCCATGGTAAAGGAGAGAAAGTCATCGAATTCTTTGACCAAATTGAGGGACAAGGGTTAAAACCAAACGAGGTTACCTTCTTGAGCCTACTATATGCGTGTAGTCATTGTGGACTAAAGGATAAAGGGCTTGAATTTCTTGATCTAATGGTAAGTAAGTATGGTCTAAGCCCTGGTGTAGAGCATTATACATGTATTGTTGATCTACTTGGGCGTTCAGGGTGTCTATCAAAAGCCGAAGAAATGATAAGAACTATGCCAGTGAAAGCGGATCCTGTCATATGGAAAGTTCTGTTATCTGCATGTAAAATGCATAAAAATGCGGATATGGCTATGAGGATATCTCAAGAAGTAGTGAAGCTTGGCGCTTTAGACGCTGCTTCCTATGTTCTACTTGCAAACATTCAAGCCTCAGCTAAAAGGTGGGAAGAAGTATCGACCATGAGAAAAGCCATGAAAGATCTTCGAGTGAAGAAAGAACCTGGAGTTAGTTGGTTCGAGTTCAGGAACAAGGTTTATCAGTTCACTATGGATGCTAAGATCCATCCTAGATGGAAAGAGATAAATTCATATGTGAAAGAACTTATGTCGGAGATAAAGAAATGTGGGTATCAACCAGATACTGATTCTGTATTGCAGGATATGGGTCAGGATGAGAAGGAAGAGAGTTTGGCCCACCATAGTGAGAAATTAGCGATTGCGTTTGCTCTAATGATAAGTCCCCCAGATTTTCCCATACGAATCATGAAGAATCTGCGGATTTGCAGTGACTGTCATGTTGCTATCAAGTACATTGCTAAGATTAAAGAAAGAGAGATCATTGTTCGGGATGCTAGTAGATTCCACTATTTCAAGGATGGTACTTGTTCTTGTGGTGAATTTTGGTAGAAGATTATTTGCTGCAGTAAAGTACTTGCTCAATAAAATGGCTGTGCCTTTTATTTTTCATAAAGTACGCTGTCATTCGATGCAATTCTCGAGACATTTCAAATACACGTCCTCTTCGTGGGATAATGCTTCAGACATTAAACCTTCTTACCGGTCATTTTGCGAGAGCCACTGCCGCAATGGGTTAGTGTTATTGTTAATTTATTGTATCACTTGATCGATTATTTTGCTGAAATATAGCTGAAATATTCTTTATTTCTTGAGCAATAGATTTACGCACCTTTTAGTTCCTCACTTGTTGAATTTATGGTTCTGGGTTGCTGAAGCAAGAGAATGCTTAGTAGGAAGATCTTCAGAAGTTTTTGCAGCAATTTATTGGCTTTCAGCCTTCTTGAGTGCCTTTTTATGCTCATACCAAAAATTAAAATTAATATGGATTGCTCATTTGCTTGGAACCTTGGATAAAATAAAGTTATAAACCCAAGGAACCCAAGAAGTCTTCATTCTAAATGATTCAAAATAACTATTTTGAAGTTAAAATTAAGTTATCTGCATAATTTTAAGGATAAAAAATGGCGTTCATTGTATACCGGGTCCTTGTTAGTAAATTTTAGAAGTTCGCATACATAAAGAAGAGTTAGAAGACAAAGCGTCGATTCTCAAGTATAGTCACGCTCAGTGTAATTAGCCTCTGGCTTTGAGAGACACAGAACTGATGTGCAAGTAACGTTTTTTTTACCAGTGCCAGGAAAAAAAAACCGCATTTATAGAGACATGCTAGCTGCAAATCTACATATATACCTTCCTGAAAAGTTTAGAATTGTTTGCTACAATTCTGAATTTCTGGTCAATATGACCTAAATAAGAAGTATGTAAGATGTAGGAAACAAAATGAATTAGCAAATATTAAGCTATACTACATATGTACATATAGACGTATACATTTAGGAGGAATCAAAAGAGAATAAATAGCTATATGCATTTGAGCAATGTCCATGTGCGTCTCCAGTTGCGTGATTAATCCTTGTTAGAGGCTTCCACAGTCTCAGGAAGTTTGTAGGTGGGAGCACTGTCGGCACCTCTTCTCGAATACTCCCGCCATCTCCGAGCAGCCGCTGCAGCTCGGTTTGCTCGCTCTTTCACTTCTTCTTCTGTCACAGACAAACAGAGCAACTAGATATTCAACTTAAAGCTGTTTAGCAAGGAATCTTAATTTGAGCTGCAAATAATCCAGAGAACAATGCATTGGAAAATACTATATAGGGTGATCTATGAAGGTTTTTAGGCTCGCCGAGGTAATATTTTTTCGAATATGAGGACTCTTCTCACATGGCCAATATCAGCCAGCCGATATTTGACCCTTGTGCCAATCCTCGGATACATATAACTGAGGTGACACCGCTGATGTAGTCATATTACGTCTCAATCATTTGTTTACCTTTGATTAAGATATCCCTCAAAATGAATATAAAAGGTTAACAAATGATTGGGATGGAGGGAGTACCTCTTAAGGTTGTGTTTGGATACAGTTTTAGGAGGGAGAGGGAGGGGAGGGACATGAAGGGAAATGAAAGGAAGGGAAGGAGAGAGAGAATGGGGTAGACAAAGTTTGTCCTCCAAACTTTCCTATGTTCAGAGGGATCCTAATTTTTCTTGGAGGAAAAAATTGGATCTCTTCATTTCCGTCCCCCTCCTACTCCATTTGCCAACCAAACAAGGAAAACTTCATCCCTCCCCTCTCTTTTCCTCCAAAACCCTCTATCCAAATCAAGCCCTAAAACAAAGGCCGAAATAAGTTGAGTAAAACTTCCATGATACAATTCGCAACAGATATCGCAATTTAATACCATGAATTTTCAGCCATTTTTTCATCTGGTAGATTGAAATAAAGAGGAAGGACGGGAGGAAGGAGGAGAGGGGAAGAGGGGAAAAGTGGCGTAGATAGTCTTATGGAGTATTTATTTTCCATCACTAAAAATTTCAAAAAAAGGATATTAAACTATTGTCGGGAACAGGCTAAAACGAATTATGTTAACTATTAGAAGGGAGGGGACTGTGCGAGTAATATTTTCCCCATTTTCTTCCGAAGTCCAAACCAATAGGGCCATAGAATCAGTCGAATGTGGCCTTCCTCCCCTCTTGTGGTGATAGAAAGTTGAATAGAACTTTTGCTGTATGGCTAACACAGTTTCTCCCTTTCACCCATTAAGTCTAAAGGCAATCCAAAAGCCAATATCTTATCATTCCTAACTCCAAACTCCAGCTTCTGTAATACAATAGTAAGCGAATCTAGTTACCTGTACTCTGGTATTCTTTCTTCTTCCCCCAAACATCATTCCAGAATGAATCCGGAGAGCCAGAGCCCTTCTGCTTCATCATCCTTGATCTAGCTTGCTCCTGAGACAATTTAAAACACAACAATGACGAAACAAAAAGGAGGGCATACATTTTCCACGGGTTTATTAACACGGCACCAAAAGATTAAAACAAACACGATAAGACACCTTTTGTAACATAAGCTTCGGGGGTGATAGAGTTTAGAGAATTATGAGAGACAATTTATTAAGTTGAGAAATGCATAAATTAAGAAGATAACTGAGATACATTTCCAATAAGGGGTCTCACCAAAACTTTTGATTGCCGTTTCTCCCAACGAGAATTTGCCTACACAATTTAAAATGGAAAGGTAAGACTAAATAAGGTAAAGGATTGAAGATTATAAATTATCGAATTTTTTTTGTTTATTTCAATACAAAGTACTCTATTCCTGGCGAAAAGCTATTGGGAATCACGCATTGTTCGATGTTTCCAAATATCCTAGAGGTCTCAGGGTCACAGAAATGGGAAGTTGATATTTTAATTGATGATTAGAAGATGAAGTTTTTACTTTGGTGAAAAGCTGAAGTAACCACTAGAAGTATACCATTCTAAACACATCAGAAGACGCTCCCATTCCCGTCAGCATCAGTGCGACCTGTCATAGTTTCATAGAATCAGGTAAGCAATTGCTTTATCTGTATATCTTGCAAATATTAACATGAAAAGATTCCCCTTTTGCAGATGAGACTACAAGTCATTGTTATGTGAATTTTGCTAAAAACTGTTATGTGAATTCTGCCACATTTTTCTCATTGAATGACAATTTTGTGTCATCTCATATAAAACTGACAGCTACAAGAGTACAAGTTTCTACGAACGACAAACTTTATGTGATCACATGTAAAATTGCTCGTTCGTAGAAACTTGCTCGTGCTTGACAATATTGCGTCGAAGAAAAACATTGCCAGCACAACATTCATATCGAATTTGTGCCTTACAGTCCCTTAATGAAAATACCATGACTACAACTTTGCTCTTTACCTTTTTGTGCTATTTATTATCTACGTCCATACAGAGAACTTGGTACGTGGTTGTACTTGAACGGGTACCAAAACATAGTTTGTTCCTTACCATATCAAACATACACGACTCAAACCAAAAATAAAAAGAACAACACAGAGTAGATCCGAAACCAAATTACTCCTTCCAAAAATCCAAATCTTTAAAAGATTAATTTAAAACTGAAATGTGAATTGATGATGGTCCCAAAAAATGACCCGTCTTTCCAAATTTACTGATAAAAAACGACTCAAACGGCAAACACCAAATGATATCAACCCAATTTGACTAAACCTGGAATCGAGCGTGCCTAGTTTACTTCACCGCACATCAAAGAAGCAGAACTTTAAGTGGTGTTGAGTGCATCATAATCTAAGTTTCATGGTACAGGGATAGTAAAAAGTATAAAGGATCGATCAGCTGTGTGTCTTACATTTACTCGTTCCACTCTCCGCATCTCATCTTCAAGCAAAGATAGTTGTGCAGCAGAAGTCCAATGGATACAATCAACAGGGCTGGAATAGGTTATACACAAATTAAACTATGACTTTATGAAAAAAAAAAAAAAAAACATAAACCTTGGAGTGCATTCTAAAACATTACTCATAATAGAGGAACTTTCTTTTCACAAGTGAGATTTCATAAGTCTTCAATGTGATTTCAAATTAGTCATTTTGGGTTAACTTGGAATCTTGGATCATGTTGGGATATGGTCATTTCAACCAAGTCGGATCACTTTTGTCATATCTAAAAGCAAGACGCACTCGACATGCAAAACAGGATTATTTTCGCCTTGGGGAATATCTCCAAGTACAACAGTATCCTGTATCTTAGAAGCAGAAAGGCCAGTTAAAGGGTACCTACCAAGTATCAATTGCTTGCTGAACTAGGTCAGCATACCCGCATTGTTTGTATGCTCTGGCCCTTCCATAGTCTTCCTCAATTTGGAAAACATCAGGTGCCACATTCGCACAATTTCTGCACCCTATGACGAATGACAGCAATTCAAAAGTGAATAAATAATGTGTAAAGGATGGTCAGATACAAAGCATAGCATCCATGGCAACAGACCTATGCAGCTAAATTCGTCAACAAAGACGTGATCCCTGGGGCTTGAATCATCCATGAATGGGTTTATTGCAGTTAACGAATAACCGTGTATTTCATCATACACCATACGCTGCACTGGGTCACTAAGAACCTGTCAGAAAACCTTTTAATGAGTATCCAAACATAGGAAACAAAAAAAGATGTAGCAATTGGAAGCTGAATAGTGAATTGCATGACATGAATGCCACGGAAGTCTGACCGAATAAACGTCGTTGACGAACATGCAGAAATTAGTATTCTCTGGGTTGTCACCACTTAAATCAGGGTGGCAAGATTTCATACAATTGTAATAAGCCTTTTTTATCTGCTGTGGTGTTGCATCTGGTGTCTGCAAAAGTTTTACACCCCTGTGTTAATAACGAAACACATAAGACTATTTCCAAACAAAAATGGCAAATTCTTGTTTTTTTGGTCTGAAATTAAGACATTACCAAACCCAATACTGCATAGTAATCATCAGCAAAACCTCCTTTCATCATAGGTGAATCATCATCAGCAGCAACAGCCTTAACTACGGTGAGGTCTCTCCTCTTATTACCCAAGACGCGCCACTGGTGGACGCGCCACTTCCTTTTACTTGACAATACATTATGGATGGAGGCTTGTACTGGGTTTTGCAGCTTGAATTGATCAGTGCAAACTGGAGTTAACAACTGAGACATCTTATAAACTTTACTAAAACCTTTGTTTAGTATTTTAGTGAATTTTGATCACAAAGTTAAGCAATAAGCATGCATAAGAAGAATCTTGATGTTTTGAAAATAAGTTGGGAATATATTATTTTAATAATAATGAATTTATGAGGAAGAGGGAAATTCAAGTGTAGGGACGAAATAATGAATTGGCAAAATGAGAACCAATTGTTTGATAAGAATTAGGAGGAGGAATTTGGAAGAATCTTAAGTACAAGTATTGCATTATGCAACTGATTGCTTGCACGTGTCTAAGTGTGTAAATACTAAATACACTTGCTTTCTTCACTTGCCCAATGCTGTCTGCAACCTCTTGTCCTTGTCTATCTTACAAACTTCTCTTATCTTGTCTTTTAACTCTTCATGGATTATTGGCTTAATTACTCTATCTCTCTTTTACTAATAGATTAAGCGGTCTCGTCAAATGTAATACTCTATGATTAGTCCTTATAATTTGTAAATATAGTTTTTATACTGTAAATAAAAAACATAAATTTGTATAGATAGAATTGGGCAGGCGGATCGTTAGATTGGCACGGCCGATGACCCATTTTAACACGACACAAGATTGGCAATGTCTACCACAACACAACACGTCATGAGCCATGGGCTGTGTCTGGGCCGAAGTTTGAGAAAAAAGAGCGAGCCTAGCCTAGGGACGACAAGCTTTGGCTAGCTTTGGGATGCTCAAAATACGAATAAGACTAATGGAGGAATTGCATTGGCACGCCTAAGCACGGCACGACACAACACGCCATGGTCGACCCTTGACCACCTTTTTTCATTTCAAATGCATGCCACACTGTAAGGAGCCGCAAAATTTAGTCGCACAATCCCTAAAATTGCGTGCGCGGTCGGTTCACTTCGAACCCTTAGATTTCAATTATGCACTTATGTATTTTCATTTTTGTTTTAGTTTCTATTAGTACTCCAAGACTACTTCATGCGTGTCGAATCTTGGAGCTACCTTTTTAGTTTAAGATACGTTTTAAGGTGTTCTGAAAACGTATCGCTATTCTGCACAATCAATGTTTCCTGCTACAGGACTTGTACTATCAAATTTGCCTCTATGGGAGGTACTAGTGAATCAATCTGCTTCCCACCAAACCTTTCTTATTTACTCGATGTTTGCATTACAAATTGTTGCCTTCATTCTTACTAACGAGCATGTGTGTGTCGACCGTTGATGATCGAGACTAGGATCCTGACTCACGCAAACCGAGACTGAATACGAATGCACTAGTGAGCGATCTCTCGCTTGCATTCTTGTCGCGAGATTAGACAAAAGTGCGCGCCATGTTCCGGCTCAAAGTACCGGACCACGACATTTGGTATCAGAGCCCGACATTCACGACGAGCTGCTGCATACGATAACGAGAAAGACTGCAAAACCGAGTGGGAACAAAGGAGAAACTTGAACCAGGGTGTCGGCCTTAGAAAAGTTGCTCAATGAGAAACTCCCGTATTTGGAGGGACTTGTGGTGTTTGGAGAACATTCACCAAGCCGTAGACGAGACGGTAAAGGGGCATGAGGCTTGCTTTAAAGGCGTAAACGAGACGGTAAAGGGGCATGAGGCTCGCTTTGAAGCCGTAGAGGCATTGATCCCGCGTGAGTACGGGGAAAAGATGGGCTACATCCAAGAGAGACTCAGACGGCTAGAAAACATGTGTCATGCATTGATGAAAATGGCCGCGGACGGATTTTTTTTCTGGAACTCCCAAGGTGAAGCCGCCTACACCTCATAAGTTTACTGGGGCGAGAGACTCGAAAGAAGTTGACAACTTCCTCTTTGACATGGAGCAATTCTTCCAGGCGAGTGCGCTCGACGAGACGCTGAAAGTCACTATGGTGAGTACGTATATAATCGATGATGTGAAACAATGGTGGCGCTCCAAATATGCTGAGGTTGAGGTAGGGACCGTTGTACATGAGTCATTGGATGATTTCAAACGACTTTAAGGAACAAATTTTTCTGGAGAACACCAACTTCGTAGCTCGAAGAAAACTCAAGAGCTTGAAGCATACGGGTTCTATCCGAGAGTATGTAAAAGCCTATTCGACATGTATGCTGGAGATAACTGATATGACCGAGAAGGAACGTGTGTTCCATTTCATCGATGTTTGGAAGGAGTGGGATCAACGAGAAATCATGTGATAGAGACCCAAGTCCCTCTCCGCTACAATGACCGCGGCCGAGAGACGGGTCGCCTATTATACCGAGCGCGAAGCTGCTCAAGAGAAGGCATTCCTTGCCGCGAGTGGAGGCAACCTCAGATTTGGAGGAAACACTTCCCAAGCGAAACCTCTTCCTACGGGAAACGGTCGATTATGTCCAGGGGGAGTCAATAGAAGGTGGGGTCAAACTAATTCCACTCCAACCTCATCAAAGGAGAGCACGTCTGAAGCGTTTACTGCTAGAAAGTTGTTTGCGTGTTTCCTAGGTAAAGGACCACACCAAATCTCCAAGTGCCCGCACCAGGTGGAGTTTAACACTCCTAAGAAGAACTTGTCTAAGATGTCGATGAAACCAAAGCCCGAGGGCATGGACCAAGAAGCGGACATGGGAGACGATGAGGAGTCCAGTGAACAAGAAGAAGTGGCGCAGTGCACATGATGTATTCAATGGGAAAAGGCACCGACTATTCCGAAGCCAAAGCTACAAAGCTCATTTACGTGGAAGTGAAAATTAATGGGATTTGCACTCGTATCATGATAGACACGGGGTCCTCCTCCCATAATTTTGTCGCCCCAGACGAGGCGAAGGGACTTGAGATGAAACTAAACCGAGAAGGGACGGTATGAAGGTTGTCAACTCTAGTGCTAAGCCAATTCATGGTGTGACCAAAGATGTAGCGATCAAGATTGGAGAATGGAGAAGAAAGCTTGACTTCATTAGTGTACCGATAGAAGAGTTCAAAATCGTCCTCATAATGGATTTTCTAAAATGAAAAGCGACCTTCTTGGCACCCATAATGGTCTCTTATGATCGTCGGGTCGAAACCTTGTCTAGTGAAGGCCATACAAATATATTAAAAGATGAAGGGACCCCTTGTCTCGGCAATGCAATTGAAGAGAGGACTTCAAAAGGGTGAACCGACTTGGTTATGTATCGTGTCTATGAAAGAAGATACCTCCGTTGGTGTGGTGTTAGAACCATGATGCGCGCCATTTGTATGCGTTTATTCGCATGTTTGACACGCATTTCTATATGCTTACTTGATCATTTCATTCTATTTCCTCCCGTATTTGCTACTTTGGGTGTATTTCATGTTTTTGCAGATTTGGAAAGCATTTATGCAAGTTAGAAGCCAAAACCATTCGACAAATGAACATTGGACGCGATTAGGAAGAAGTTTGTGTAGGTTGTCTATAGACAAGCCTACTATGTCGATATAAAAGCCTACTATGTCGATAGATAAGCATACTATGTCGATAGACAGAGGACATATGTCGATAGACATGGTCAATTGACACAGGCCCCTTTTCCACGAAATTGGTTGCTCACTGTCGATAGACAAGCTCTCCATGTCGGTTGACATTTATTGCTCGTTGTCGATAGACAAGCATCTATGTCGATCGACCATCAGCACTATGTCGATTGACATGGTCGTTAGACACAAACCTTGTTGCTTTGAAGCTTTTGATGGTTGTCGATAGACTACTATACTATGTCGATCGACCAACACTGGATGTCGATCGACCAAGTCCACTATGTCGATCGACTAAGTGAGACGGATAGGCGAAGGCTTTCTTTTGTTTATTTTCATCTTTTGGGCTTTAGTATAAAAGCTTTTGTAATCTATTGTTTGAGGGGACACTTTATTTTTATGCAAGCATAAGATCGAAAACTTTAGACTACGTATTCCTTCTCAGCTTTTAGAACTAGAATTTCTCCCTCTTTCTCTATTGCTCAGATTCAGATTCAGATTCAATTGGTAATTTTAATTCCTTATTCTCCCTTTTGTTCATCTTTATTTAATTCCATTAATTTCTCTCCCTTTTCCTATTTGTTTTATTTTATGCTATTTAATCACTCAATTAGTTTTATTATGAATTCTTTCCCTCTATCATCTTATTCAATTATTATTGCAAATTTCATTATGAGTAGCTAAATCCCTTTTGCTAGGATTTAGGGGAGCCATGTATTGAGACGTTTTTAAATGGGTAATTAGATTAGTCGACGTAATTAGTCTATGTTGTTAATTATGATTTTAAATTGTGATTAATTGGTTAAATTGACGTATTTGATTAATTGAATTAGTAAATCCCGACCTAAGATCGAAAGCCTGGTAAGGGTTAGACCTGTCATAAACATTAGAGTGCCCTAGTACGTTACGAGAGCCCGTTAGAAGCATTCTAGGGCGAATAATGGACCGAGAGGACCTTTTCACTGCCCTATAGACCGGTGATTGAGACTAACCTTTGATCCTACCTTTGACCCATAATAATCCATGGTGAACTGATGTCCTAGATCCTTTCCCTTATATTTCTCTAGACTTTATTTATCTTTTTAAACCTTTTATTTAATTGCATTTAGTTTAGTACAAAATCAAACAAACCTCCATTTGTGACTTAGACAGACTTAGATTGACAGATAGATCGCAATTAACCTCCATGTGGATACGATCCCGACTTCCMTAGCTATATTMGTTAGAGACCAATTGGTTTATTTTTCATAGGTTGCGACTTGCGACAGCCGTATCAAACCATAAGTGAAGAAAGTTTTAGATGATAACAAGGACTTGATGCCTGATCATTTACCTATGAAACTACTTCCTCGTCGCTCGGTAGACCATCAAATTGAGTTACTTCCAGGGACAAGACCTCATGTTCGAGAACATTACAGGATGAAACCTCCAGAGTTAGCGTAACTCCGAAGGCAGCTAGATGATCTGCTCCGCTGTTCGACCTTCGAAAGCTTCCTTTGGAGCTCCCGTGCTTTTCCAAAAGAAACACGACGATAGTCTTAGATTGTGTATCGACTATCGGGCCTTGAACAAGCTGACGTTGAGAAACCGCTACCCTATCCCTTTGTTGGTTGACATTTTTGATCATCTAGAAGGCGTTGTGTACTTCACCAAGCTAGATCAACGATCTGGTTACCATCAAGTTCGGATGCCGAAGGAGATGAGTCAAAGATTTCTTGTGTAACGAGATATGGATCCTTTGAATGGTTGGTTGTGTCATTTAATTTGGCTTGACTAACGCACCAGAAACGTTTTTCACCCTAATGAATCATGTGTTCCACGAGCACCTAGACAAGTTCGTGGCTAGTGTTCGAAAAACTTCGAGACAACCACTTGTTTGTCAATAAATAGAAATGTGAATTTGCCCAACTAGAAGTCAATTTCCTCGGTCACATTGTCGGGAAGGAGAGACTTAGAATGGAATCGAAGAAGATCACATCCATTCAGGACTGGGGAACTCTAAGAAACGTGTTTGAGCTTCGCTCTTTATTGGGGCTAGCCAACTATTATCGAAGATTCATACGAGATTACTAAAAAATAGCCGCACCACTAGTTGATTTGCTGAAAAAAGGCGTTAAGTGGGAGTTGTCCATCGACAGGATAAGGGCCTCTGAGAGGCTCAAAGAAGTGGTGGTACAGGAACCGGTCTTGGCGTTGCCGGATATCACTAAACCCTTTGAAGTGGAAACAAACGAATCTGATTATGCCTTAGGAAGCGTACTTCTCCTGGAAGGTCACCAGTGGCTTTTGAGAGTAGAAAGTTGAATGGAGCCGAGACTCGATATGCTGCCCAAGAGAAGGAACTCCTAGCTATTGTTCAATACATGCAGGGATGAAGACATCATCTCATGGGATTGAAGTTCATTGTTAAGACCGACAACACTGCAGCATCCCACTTCCAGACTCAACCGAAGCTCAATAGCCGACAAGCTAGATGGCAAGAATTGTTGGCAGAATTCAATGTGAAGTTTGTTTACCGACCGGAAGCAGCTAATAGGGTCGCTGATTCCCTAAATCGTAGGTGTGACATCTCTGAACTTCATACGATTACTCACTTGTCTACCACCACGGTGGCCACGGACATTAAAGCCAAGGCGGAAGAACACCTTGACCAAGAACCCATGGCAAGAACTCTGAAACAGCTAGCGATAGAGGGGAAGACTCGTAAGTTTTGGATGAAATATGGACTTCTACTCACTAAGGGACACCGTATTTTTGTTCTAAAGGCTGCGGGATTCCGGAATATTCTTCTACAAGTGTAACACCCCTACTTACCAAGGAAGCATGTACTAGACCTTCCCTGACAACCAAGGGTGCTACCTTCTCGGTTACCCGAGGTAAGTACATATCAA
>VHZZ01014726.1:28750-41526 GCA_009801015.1 Silene noctiflora
GGAACTGGAGTGGCTATTTGTTCGTTCATCTGCCTTATAGCCACCATTTGGCAATGCCGCAATGATATCAAATTCAGAGGCGACAATTTTTCCCTTGAAGGAGCCCTCAAACGACATCATGATAGCATTGCCTTCAGATTAGGGGTATTAGAACTAAGGGACAACTCCAAAATGAATTCCAGAATGGACAGAAAGTCGCTATGGTGGAGAAACGCCGAAGAGGATGGCCATGCACATCACAAGATTAGAAATTTCTTTCCAACATCCATTGTTGAAGGGCGCGGAAATTGTCATAGGATCAGAATCAAGACAGATGCCTCCTGGTATCCGGATCTCAGAGCCGCAGCTGGTTGGGTTGCAATTGATGAACAGGGAAACACCATACATGAGAATACCTCCACCTTTTTTTGCATAAAACGCCCTCCAGGCCGAGGCTAGAGGGATCGTTATGGCTTTGAATTGGGCTTGGCAGTACAAAATACTGCACGTGGATCTCCTAACTGACTGCCTTCATCTTGTGCTACAAATTGTTGGAGTGGACGAGCAGCATTGGAAGGTCAGAGGAATTGTTCAAGAGATCATTGCAACTGCCAGTAGATTTCACTGTCTTACTATCAGTTTTATTCCTAGGCAAATTAACAGAAGAGCACATAATCTAGCTAAGAGAGCCATTAAACTATGTGTGTAATCCAAAATTTACGGCTGTAAAAAAAAAAAAAAAAAAAAAAATAATGTTATGAGTTTGTCATTGCATTTTCTGCGCGCCTGTAACCATACAATGGAGTAGTACAGTGCAAACATTAGATACGTACTACACCGACAACCCCAACCCTCCGGGCACCGGCTACTCCCGTCGGTCACTCGATGACGGCCGCTCATCGACGGCCTGTTATCGCCGACGTATCACCACCATCGGCCTGTCGTCGTCGGCATCTCACCATCGTCCTCTCACCGCCGCCGTCTCACTGCCGTCATCTCAATGCGGCCGTCTCACGTCCTCACAAAGTTCATTCACCACCGTCGCATCCCCACCGGCGGCTAACAAATCGGCCGGCGTATCTCCTCCCCCGGTGGCCGGTGTCGACATCAACCCCCGAAGTCCTGGCTTTGTAAAATTTGAGATGAATGGATGTTTTGACATTTGAGAGAAAACATTAGAGAGGGAAAATGGGAGGGGAAAAGGAAGGGTATAATTGTCAATTGTGTATTACGATGGGTAAAATATGTACTGCGAAAATCAGGACCCTAAATAAAAAATGGAAATATAAATGTCTTTGATTTATGATTTCACAAGCGAAACATCATTACGGAAGTCAAAGGATTAACACCTTCACATACAGTGATACAGTGATTACGTAATTACACATGATGTCATCTCATTCAATCGTAATCCTTGGAAAAATCTCAACAAGCTTCGAATGTTCTTATACACTTTACACAAACTACTGTACAAATAAGAAGCTTCTGCCACAAAAAAAAATGTACTCCGTAAATCAGAAGAGGAAGAGGCAAAGAAGGAAGCAACACAAAAGAAACAGTGAAATCCTACTTAGTGACTTGTCAACCTGCATCTCTTGCCTTCTTAACCTTGAGCTACCATTCCCTACATAATGATACGAGTTTGGGTATGTGTACAAGCTCTGAGAGTTGCCAAACACCCTCGCATAAACCATTTCCCCGAACATCCCGACAACCGGTTGAAAAACATTCGCAACTCCGTCACGTGAAGAAGTTACCTCTTCCGAAGCATAGTGAGGGTGGCTTTGATAAGGGTTACTCCTGTAGGGCCGGATCTGGTTCTCAGGATGAGATGCCGCATTTAGCAACGCACGTGTCCCACAAGCTGGCGGCCTTGGAGGCGTATGTGTATCAGGGGAAGTTGACTTGGCCTCACCATTGGAGATGCTTGTGGATTGGCCTCGGCCATATAGAGGGATCACGGTTGTGTGAGAGATTTCAGCTTTACAAACTGGGCACTGTGGATACTCGTCTGATGGAAGAGATGCGCTCTGGATGTAGAACCATTTGTAGATGCATGGCCAACAATACAGGTGGCCACATAATGTGACTACCGGATCATTTGCCGAGTCTAAACAGATATTGCACTCAAAACAGCCATTGACATTATCTACCACTGCATCTTTTGGTGAAGACGGAATTGATTTCCATTTCTGATGTTCTAGTGCCATGGATTCTTATCAGCAACTCTTATCAGGCGCCAGTTTCTAAACAAGAGCTCTGGAAAACAAAACTTTTGTCAGCATAACGTTGAATTAAGACTCCTTGGACACAACTAAAGAACTTGCAAATTTGTTGATTTTTTTTTTGAAGGAAATGAAGCGGAATATATACAAAAAATTCACTGAGATGGTGATAGCAAAATATCAAAAAGCAGCCACATGAATTCCCAACAAGTTGTGTGCAACCACATGATACAGATAATTATGTTCTACGAGACTACTATATATTACTCGTAGTAAACTGCATGGATAAGCAACGCCTAGCTGGATCATGTTCAAGAGTACCTTAAATCTAATAATTTCATTTTCACAAATATCCAACAAGGAATTTTAGTATGCATTTAGTGAAGGATTCAAGTAGAAGATGATGTCAGAGGACCCACTGCTTGTACCCCTAATGTGCTGGATGGATAGGATCACAGGACCAAGGCCCTTCTTTGGACAGAAACTCTCTAAAAGTCTAAACTGAACTTGACCATAAATTTAAACAAAGTGTACCTGAATTTGACCATCTACGCTACATTCATGGCACGTATTTTTTTTCAGAATGAAGATTATTAAGAGTTTACGAGGTTAGAACGGTTTAATGGCAACCGTCAAGCACAAACACTTATATAAGATAGTGTGTGTGTCCGTGTTCGACACCAACACCAATATCAACCTCAGAATTACGTGACAGACACTCTACAAAGCATGTCAATTTCATAAGGATTTCTTTAAATTGGACATTTCTAGACACTCTAATGCTGAACTTAGTCATTAATAAGTAAGAGAAGGATGATAACTTCAGGGTGCATAGGCAGCCTCTCGGCTCTGGTACAGTTGATTTAAGCAAGGTTATATACTGAAAGTACATAGTGTTATATGAAAACAAAGTTAGTATAGCTTTGTGATGCAGATTAATCAGATAAAGAGCTAATCTCAGAATTACTAGCACTTTTGTACGAATCAATATTATCAGCTCATATTACAACAAAGAAAACGACAACAGTGCAGCTCATAATCTCAAACCAACGTCCACAAACAAACTATACATTACCCCGTATCATCACTTTTTTGAAAGTGATTCTAACTTGACCTATTTGTGTGCTAACTATGGGACAGCATAGCACAAGGAAAACTGAGAAACATTAGTACCAAATGCAAAAGGGAGAAGGGGTACACAAATTCTTACTTGTGAGTTGTGACCGTCACAAGCTTGTGACGACTCACGCCCAATTTGAATAATATTAAAAAGAAAAGGGGATTGTGAGACATCGTGAGCTTGTGACCGTCACAACTCACAAGCTAGACACGCGGGAAGAGGTAAATGGCAAAATTGGGTAACACCTATGTAATGACTCATTTTAAACAAGTCAGTTAAGTCAAATTCAAAAGAATAAGAGGCAAAACTTAAGTGGTACACCTTCAAGCATCATGGATGAGGAAATAACTTAATTGCTTACTCTACATGCCGGTGACTGCACATGATTAAGAATAAGTCCAATCATGGTATAGTATTAATAATTTGATTAATAAGACAAATTCTCCACCTCTTCATCCACACGAAATTTCATCTATCATTTTTAAATTCGACAATATAATTTGTTAATGAGAATAGTGGCAGCACCAATGGCAATCACACCAAGACTCGACTCATCCTATGATAAATATAATATACCCACCCAAAACATTGCTGAATAGATGTTCATAAACATATTTAATTCTAGAAATTACAGAGAGTTCAGACTTAACATCAAGGTCATTTTATAAAGAAATGAGGGATGGTTCCTTGCACTTTCGGTTCACAACATGTCAAAGGCTCACGGATAAGATTATGTTATTGCTAACACATCCACTATCCACTATTCAATCTCAAGTCAAGCATTAATATTCCCCCCTCACCCACACCCTCCTTCCTTCTGTTTTCTCCCGGGCATCATTAAGTTAACATCATTATTTGGGAAGCTACGAAGATTAGATACGGCTTAAAAAGAACATTACATACAATGGGAGCAGAAAGTATCCAAATACTTTCTGATCACCAAACTGTGAAAAATAAAACTGCCTCTTTCATATTGGTTGAGTCGCAACACAAAAATACACAGTTTTTAGTCCATTGAATACTTCATTGTTTCACCATTTACTTGAAAATAAAACCAAAGAACGGATTGAATGAACCTACAAAGGTGGATGATGACAGGGATGTTTCCCAAAAAACATTTGTTTGATAGGAAAGCGGGGACAAAACAAAAGTTGACAACTGACTAATAGAGACCCAGCAAACAACGGTGGAAACTCGATTCATTTTGGTCCATATTTAACTACTCCGTAAGTCTTAAGCAAAATGGTCCATTAATACAATACAATACAATACAATACAATATACAATACAATACAATACAGCCGGGCTCTTAACCCGACATCGTGTAAGCAAACCCCCAAACAACTTGTACCGACTAAGCTAACTGTGACAAGAGTAACAGCCCCAACCAATTGTCGGTAAGCAGCGGTCTCAGATGAATGCTTATCCTAACTTGTTATGTTTCCACAAGTTCTTGAATAAGAGCACCTTAAAAAAAACAGTGCTTTACAACAGTTTCTCCACTTTTCATTTTTCTTTCTAAACTAAACACAAGACTAATGGGTTTGTTTCGAAGTCTTCAAATCCCTATATTAAGTATTTTTCAGGCTTCAAATTCATCACACCAAATAATCATTTGTATACTTTTTATTGAGAATGTTATTTTAATAAATGACAGAATATCATTTACCAGCCCTTAAAATCAACACCTAAATGGCCATAAGATATAATACAAGTCCAGCGATCTCAAATTTGATAATCACTAGTTTACCATCAATTAAAAATTAATAGCGATAACCATCAAATTGAACAGCGGTAAATGATGACACCAGCGTTAACATAGCATTTAATTTTGAGATAATAAGAACGAAATTCGTAAATTAGTAGAATTAAAGTTGAGAAAAAGGAGTAACTAAGATGAAAAAAATGAAATGAACAATGAAAAAGGAAGAAAAGAGGGTACCCAAATTAAATAGAGGCGTGCGTGGTATGGTATGGTATGGTATGGTAGAATATTATATTGTGCAGAAATGGCCTAAAATGAGTGATATTATGGAGTGATTTTCAAAATCTGGGTTGTTTTAATTGTTGATGAACAACACACAAAATTAACAAAGAGAAGTGGAGTAAAATAGTGTTGTGTTGGGTTGGGTTGGGTTGGGTTGGGTTGGGTCAATTGGTTACCTCTATTTATAAAGGGAGGTGGTGGTGTGCTCATCATCTTCTACTTGAGTTTGTCTTTGCTTCTCAAAAATAACAAAGTGTCTTGCTTGTGACGGACACTATCCGTCACAAGTTGAAAACGGATAGTATCCCTCTCACAATAAGGCAAGTGGGAGGGCAAGTGGGGGAGAAATGGAGCACCCTATGGATAGTGTCACTTGCATATTGTAAGAGATGCACTATTCGTCTTCAGCTTGTGACGGATAGTGTCCGTCTTCAATGTGAATTTTTGCAAAAATAATACCTCCTCAATTTTAGTTTCTTTTCATTTTTCCTTTAGATTGGGTTGGTCGTTTGCAAATAAATAACTACCCATATTAATCTATGAATAGGTCACGAAATACGAATAAAAGAATACGGAAGGCTGATCTTTCAATAACTTATTGAAAAATCGTCTTTTCTAAGTTTTAGTGTTAATCTGCAATGATAAAGTTCTTACAAATAACCATCTAATATTAATTTTTGTTCGAAATTAGCTACATAAAAAACTTATGTTTGTGTTTGTATTGATAACAATTCACCTTAATGAACAATTTATTTGCCAATTTTGATCATTGTGTGGGTTTTCTTTGTTACATCTAAATTAAAAATAAAGATTATTTGAACATAATACGTACTCGGGGAAACACGCAATATGGTTCTGCATATTTTGGTGAATCTAAATAGTATAAAAGAGAAGTCATTTGAAGAGTTTTGATTGGTTCCTGAATTTTAGGGGTTGAAAAAATATTTTTTTACAGGTAGGGACCACACATTAATTGTACACTTTAATTACTCTTTCTCCTATTTTGTTGATTTCATTTTTTCTCTATAATTCAATTGTGAGGTTTTTGTTTTTTAACAAAATTAATTTTAAACAAATGATCGAAAGAAGTACGCCTTTTAGTTGGATTTGGGTTTTAGTGGATTTTTTTAATGTTTGTTTGATTATTTTAAATCATTGGATTTTTTTGGAAGATGTTGATTTTTTTTTTAAAATTAATTATGGGTGGTAGTCAGTTTTACACAAGTGTAGTGTATTGTAAAACAGATATTTTTATATTATAAAAAGCAAACCCGTGCATTTTTTGTGCACGAGTATAAAACTAGTTGGTTATTAAACCGTATACACTAGGCATTATTTTGTTGTCACTATAAATGTGAGTGAATTAAGAAATCCCATAAATTGAATAAAATGGAGTTGTTTGATTACCCAAATCTCATGATTTACTTTTTCCTATAAATCGTCAACTCCTCCATAGATTACCTAATTAATTATCTCAAAGAAAAAATAATCTGGAAGAAAGAAACAAACATAAAACATACAGAATACAAAGTAACCTTTTAGCTAATAATCTGAAAGAAAAATATATTAGGTAGTTTGTTACAAAAATTTGATTACAATATAGATAGTTTGGAAAAGAAATTAATTAAAATTATATTTCATAGTTATTACAATTAAAACTACTCTTAGGTTTTGTTTGGTAAACAACGGATTAATTTCAGCATAAGTAGATTACAAAAGCAGATTATAAATGACAGATTTTATCAGAAGGTTTAACTAGAATATTACAATTAGCAGAATTAAGTTGAGTGTTTGGTAATTGGCAGATTACGATTAATAGATTATTAGTTTCCTTTGTAAAATGAAGTAAAATTTCATATTTTACAATATGCTAACCAATATGTTGGGGTAAGCAGCATATTGACCCCAAATATGCTGTTTCAATATGTTATTTACCAAACACTAAAATTAGCATATTAATTGGTCAAACATGCTAAAACCTTTGAATATGCTAAAAATTGGCTAATATGCAGTTTACCAAACATGGTCTTATATTATACTTTGCAGATTAATGGTTGAGTAACTCTGTGACAAACAATCTTCTACGAGTAATACTCATTCTCATCCAAACCAAAGGTAATATTGCATTTTTCTTAGTCAAACTTCAAAACTTTTTACCAAGAGTATCGTTAAAAGTATGAAACTTTGAATGACGAAACTTATATATTTAGATTTGTTGTGAAAAAGTCTCTCGTAAAATTAATTTTTTGTACGAAAAAGTCACGTATAAATGACAAAAAATACAGTCAAAATACCGCCTCAAAGACCACCCAAAAGCAAGTGTTACTTTTGGTTTGAATGAAAGGGAGTACTAGGATAGTTTATAAAACTATATACTCCCTCTTATTCAACCTAAAGTTCCCTCTTTCCTTTTTCATGATAATCACGTTTTGTTCCCTCTTTCCTTATTTGAAAATCTTTGTGTGATCCAAATTCAATTTCATATGGGGTAGGGTATTTTGTATGGTCCAAATTCATTTTCTTAATTTTTGTGCAAAAATAAATGAAAACCATAGGCTGAATAAAATGGATTATATTGATTGAATATAGAACCAATAGTAGTACAACATAAAAGAAGGGGTTAAGCTGTAAAAATGTAAAAATATATTCCCTTTGGCTCATCAAGCTACTAAAACTAAAAAAAACATGATTATACGACTCTATAATGGATAAGCGTCGATGATTTATGGTGTTGATAAAAAGTAAATTTTCTCCATCAATGAATCAAACGAGGACCTCGGGATGCGTGAAATGATCAACGGACTTGATAAGGGACTACACGGGAGTAAAGTATAACTTTACACTAGACCAAGTGGGACCTAGACTAGAATTGGTAAAACTATAATGGACCGAGTGGAGCTTTCAGTGGACCAAGAAGAGGTCACTCGGTCGAGTACGGGCTGTACTCGACCGAGTTAGTGTGTAATACTCCACTGAATCGAAGACGTTATTCGGGTGTGGTATCCCCTTGAAGAGGTTCATTGATAGGCTTAAAATCTGACTAGTACTTAAAAGGGTTGAAATTATTACTCATATCAACAAAGTGCACTTTCTTTTCTGGTTATCCATGCAAAATAACTCCACAGTTAAGCGTGATTGGTTGAGAGTAGTCTTGGGATGGGTGACCTCCTGGGAAAGTTCCCGGGATGCGCATGAGTGAGGACAAAATGCGCTAGAAAGGACCCGTGTTAATCTGTGGGCCATGTACACAGCCTGACGAACTACCGTGAGTGACAGCTCCCGACCCTAGGTTTGGGTCGGGGTATTACAATTGGTATCGGAGCAACTCTGCGACCGTCTGGTGAGCCTGTGGTCTAGAGTACCCGGGTCACCAACCTAGCGGGGGAGGATTCTGGGTTTGGCTCGGTTGTGGTCAGATGCTGTCAGGTGCGACGAGGACGTTACGTTCTTCAAGTGGAGGTGTGTAAGCTTAAAGGGATTGAAAGTACTACTCATATCAACAAAGTGCACTTTCTTTTCTGGTTATCCATGCAAAATAACTCCACAGTTAAGCTTGCTTGGCTGAGAGTAGTTTTGGGATGAGTGATCTTTTGGGAAGGTTCCCGGGATGCGCATAAATGAGGACGAAATGTGCTGGAAAGGACTCGTGTTGATATGTGGGGCATGTACACAGCTTGGCGAGCTACCGTGAGTGACCACTCCCGATCCTAAGTTTGGGCCGGGGTGTTACAGAGTGGCACACAGCCGAGTGGACTCAGCATTCGATTGTGTGGGTGGCACTCGGCCGAGTAGACTCAGTACTCGACCGAGTGCACTGTGTCATAACACGGGTTAAGACAACCAGTGAACCTTATTCAACCTAACCCTAAATCATTTCATCCTTTCTCCTTATTACCCTGAACCCTCTCCCTTCTCTCTAAACCATCCTAAACATCTTCTCCATGGGATTCAAGCTTGCACTAGGGGATTACACACCTTACCTTTCCTTCGTTTCACCTTGTACGTAAAGATCTCACCTTTCTCTATTTCTTATGAACCCTAACTTTTGGGGATTTTGTTATGGGTAATTAATTAGTAATTAGTATGTGTAATATGGGTAATTAGTGGGTAACAATAAGGGGTTTTGTATTGTATTATAGTGTAGGATGTGTTACATTGTTTGTATAAGATGAGACGGTTTCATAAGACGGGATTGTGTCGGATTCGAGTAGCTTATGGAGATTGCTAAAAGGTAGGTTAATCTTACTCGATTTTGATAATGTAAATGTGTGTTTGTATGCATTTGTCACTTAGAATCCATGATAGGGTTGTATTGCATTCACCATGGTAATTAAGTACGGAAATGAGATTCATGTGTCGGAAATGCATTATCATATGAGGATTTTTTGTGACGACTAGAGAGTCAGTTTATGTTGATACTTGGTAAGCGTATGGCATGGTTGAAAAATGTATCTCATGAAAACTAGTTTTCGGTACATTGCGCTTCATGTTTGCATTCATGTGGTTAATGTACATGTTGGCGATTGTTGGAGGAGTTATGGCGGGATACTTGTTGTTATGGAGACGTTTAAGGCGGTTGGGAGATCGTCTTACGCTCGGGTCGCCTCTTGGAGCTTCCCACTCCACGAGGGATGTGAGCATTAATGGATTGAGTTACGGAGGGACACGTGCGTTTGAGTCACGTTGTCTGGCAGGGGATTCGGTTTGCTCCCGGGCCCCGTACCACGGGTGTGTCCCGAGTACCTTTTTACGGACCGCGGTCTGACTGTGTTGGTGGGCGGTGTTGCGGTGTCGGCACCAAGTTGTGGGTACGTCTGGGTGTGTCCCGGTACCGGTATGGTGTTGGTGAAATCGTGTCTCTCATATCATTCTCATGTTGCATATTTAAATATCGGGTTGTGTCTTATTATCGAAACCGACCGTGTGTTGTGTGTGTAAATTTTCACCTATTTCCGGGGTGGCCTGTGTTGATCCATATGATATTTCCGATCATATGGGGAGTAGTTTTCTTACAGGTTGTATTTGATTGTTGCGTAGGAGACGGGACGCGCTTTGGACTTGGAGTCGAGTGACATGTCATTAGAAGAGTACATTATTCATGAGTTGTATCTTTCCTTATTTGTTCATTCATGG
Organism: Silene noctiflora; assembly: GCA_009801015.1. Lineage (NCBI taxonomy): Eukaryota > Viridiplantae > Streptophyta > Magnoliopsida > Caryophyllales > Caryophyllaceae > Silene > Silene noctiflora. The sequence continues at coordinate 39,195 of VHZZ01014726.1, forward strand.
TTATGTAATCCACTAAATAACTCATTAATTATATTAATTGTTTCTTAATTGCAACTCCAATTCACCGCATCGAGAAACCGAGATGGTAACATCCTCCCATTGCCTTGGCCGGGTGAGAAGGGGGTGTTACAATATTCACAAGAGAGGGGCCAACTAGTGTCCACTTATATTCTCATGGCACGACAATTCACTACTACGAAAACACGGAAAACTGACGGCCAATTCTGACGGAAAAAATTTCCGTCAATTAAATTCGGGAAACTGACGGAATCCTGACGGAAAAATGACGGAATTAAATACTGACGGAAATTCCGTCATAATCCGTCAGAATTATTTGGCGGGTTGACGAATTAAATGGCGCAAAAAAATGACTGACGGAAAATCCGTCAGGATGTAGGMATTCTGACGGATTTTCCGTCAGWCATCTGACGGCTAAAAACTGACGGABTATCTGTCAGAAATATTGAYGGAAAATCCGTCAGTATTCAGCTACACTGACGGATAATCCGTCAGAATTAWGGCGACADGATGTATAATTCCTGACGGAATATCCGTCAGTATTCAGCTAAACTGACGGATAATCCGTCAGAAGTAAGGCGACAGTATTGTGACGGAAAATCCGTCAGTAGGTTTAATATCTGACGGAATACTGACGGTATATCCGTCAGTTTTTTTTTTAATACTCAGGAAAACGCGACAGCCCCTCATTTCCCCAAATCAATTTCAATCAAAACCGAAAACCTAAAACGCGCGATTCTTCTTCTCCTTCTCCGGCCACCTCTGACCACCGCCTCCGACCACCGCCTCCGCCGCCGCCCTCAGGTTTCCTTCTCTTTCCACTTCTCCTTCTCCTTCTCCTCTCCTTCTCCTTCTCCTTCTCCTTCTCTTATGCTTTTTTTATGCAGCTCTCTGCCGCCACCCTCCGCCGCCACCCTCTGCCGCCACCCTCTGACGGATAAAATTGGGAATCTGACTTTAATTTTATCGTTTACATCCTCCTCTCCCTAGTGTTTTGAAGTAACCAACCTCGTCATTCCTCCTAGTGGGGTACAAAAAGTGGTTAAAGCTTTATTATTAGCCGCCTGAGCTTGATGATTAAAGAAGGCGTAAGGGCAGAAGTACGAGTTTATAAGAACGAGATTTCTACTACAACAAATACTCCACAAGATAACAAAAAATTGGATAATCAAGGAATCTTTCTCGTCCAAACTAGAAAGATAGTTTTTCTAGTTAATAATCCAATCACCAATTTCCTCATTGAGGTCATTGCGAGTATGAATTCCGACAGTGAAGGAGGCCAATAACCTACTAAAGTGGTTATAAACTAAAATCAATTGTGATAGCCAACATTAAGTCTTCTAATTTTATGACAGGACTTAAATAAAATACTCGACATTTTCTATAATAAGAAAATAAAAAAGAAGCACGTGAAAATCTAAATATGGCCATAGTAGTCTTACAAAGTTCACCAATTCTTTAGTTTCAAATAATCATTCAAGTAAAGAATATTTTTTATTTTCTCAAGGAATCACCTATGAACCATCAATAAAAAATTAGCCACTTTTAACCAAGGTAAATTTCCAACATTCTTATTTGCGTTGAATATAAATAAAGTTGTGAAAGTTGAAATCTTCCATCTTTTATTTATTATATTTATATTTTTACATTTTTATTTTCGATACATTTATAACAATCCGTGTCCTAAAAAAGATCAAGTTAACATCGGTTGGAAGAGTAAAGCCTAAGATAAGGACCTAAACTATGACACTTTTTACCATTAAGGACCTAAACTATGTGAGTTTACAGTTAAGGACCTGCAATCTAACGGCGTCAAAAATTCTCGGCTAAAAGCTTATCTTTCCTTGAAAAACACGTGGGGCCCATAATGAAGACCTTTTCTTTATTTGCTTTTATTATCTTAATTTTTGTTATTGTTATTAAATTTTAAAATTAGTTTAAACAATGAGTTTTTTATATTCTAACTCATTATAAATATTCATATTAGTCACTTATAAGACTGTCTTACACCGTAATTTTTTACAAGAATATAATATTAAATATAAATATGATTATTTAAGTTGAAAGTTAGTTACATAAGGGAGTCGTTTTAAAAAAAAATTAAAAAAAAAATTAAAAAGTTAATGTAAAGTCGCTTACAATAGAGTTTGTAGTTTACTATAATTTTTTTTGCTTTATAAAACATGGTAATTGTTAACGAAAGTAAACCCAAGTTTTTTAATGGTTAACAAAGAAATATTTAATTATTTCGAGATATATTCTACTGTGAAATGGTCTCACACTAACAATATATTGTGAGACCTATCAAAGAGGA
>VHZZ01014742.1:5869-26687 GCA_009801015.1 Silene noctiflora
TGCCACCCCTTTACTCAAATCCTGGATCCGCCCCTGCTATCATTGTATAAGCATATTTCCGTTTAATTTTTTTTCTCTTTAATAATTTTATAATTTTATTTGTTTTTTTTTTTTTTCGTTTTATGGAATTTTAGCATATTTAATTATTTTGAAACTTACAAATCTATGTTATCCTTAATTTTTTTTTCAAGAAAATATTTTTGTACTATTTATTTCATCTCTGTGTCATTTTTCTCTGTTTGAGTCATTTTTTTTCCGATTTCTTATACTCTATTTTTTTCGTTTCAAGAGTTAAAGTGTATTATTGCATTGTATTTTTTTAATTATTGTTTGCTTCATTAGGGAAAATTAACTTATCTTATCAGTATTTTTTGAATGGTTAGTATTAATATTGATCTTGTTGTATCATTTATAATTCATAATTTTGTTAAATTATTATTTTCTGGCTCTAACTATCCTTTTAAATGCAGAGATTTGCTATTATAATTATCGGTAAAATGGCTCACGTTAATAGTATGTCCCACTACTGAGTAAATCCAGAAATTAGATTAGAAATAGAAAAGTTGAATAAAAAAATAGAAAAGTTGAAATCAAAGTAACCCTACCCTTAGAAATAGAATAGTCTAATATTTATGCAAAGCATCACTGAAATAAAAATCCCTTAAATAAGAGAGTTTTAGTTTTAGACTAACACAAATCTTAAGAGTAGAGTAAAAATCATAAGAGGGTAATTAATTGCGATCAATGAACGTGGGGTTAGCAAGAAAAAAAAATTCAATTCCTAAAAATTAGGAGCCAATATGAACAAGCTAAATGTTTTAGCTTTTATGCATAGGAGATTTGAAATATTAAGACAATTGTGTGTGATTGGATTTCACGCGGGTAATGGTCAGCCCAAAGGAAGGCTATTACTTGGCCGAAATTCAATCATACTTGTGGTAATAAATGTGTAACAGTTATTCGGTTTCGTGTGGGTGTCAAGTCGGCCCAAAGGAAAGCTTGATATTTGGCAAATCAATTGAAGGTTAGGGGTTTGAATCATGTATCAAGCAACTTTGTGTTTATAATAGATACCTACAAAAATTTATTTCTGAGACTTCGTGGGGGGCCTTGCCGGGATGATCCGGAGCGGGCCGGACTCACTTGGCTAGGCCTTGGACCAGCCAAGGGGAGGGCGAGATTGGTAGGGCTGCAGTGTGTTTGATCCGTATCAGGACCATGGTAGGTGGAAGGCGGACGGGTCTGGCGGGGCGGGTAGGAAATATGAAACTCCGACCCGGCTTGTGTATGGGGCGGGCTTGACTGGTCGATGGGCGAGCTTGGTTGGGTAGGTAAAAGTGGCTCGTGTGGCTGGTTGGGCCGCGCTGGCTCATTACTTTGGCCAACTTTATATAGGATAAGATTGGTCAAAAGGAGAAAAACCCATAATTAACATTTAATTATATTTATAATTTACTTTTAAATTGATAACTCGATATCTAATGATAATACTGACATATTTAAATATAATTTCACAATAAAATATTAGGTCATCAAAATAAAATATACAAAATATTTTCATAACAAGTGTACTAAATAATTTAGTTGGCCTTTATATTATTGGCTAGCTCTATATTAGAATGGTCTTATAAAATAATTTGTTTACCATCTCACATGAATATATGGGATAAATATTTTGCTTTTCTATACGCATTTTACTTTTGTCTTTTTTATCCCACACAAACGTTTATAATTAATCCGTCTTAAAATTAAAATGAATGTACTCCCCTTCAATAAGAATTTATCTCAACAAAACTACTCATTTACACGATCGGATATCGGCCCATTTTCATTTTATCTGTAGCCTCAATTTATCATTTGCCTTCTCATTGATATAAATTAGGCCGACGACCCATACCCCCTAAATGCCTAATTAACGACCTATACCCCCTTTAGGTATTTTAACCCTAATTTGCACGTCATACTCATTTACTCCACTTTTGAGTCTTAACTCATTTACCTCCTTCATCCTCTTTCACCCTAACACTAAGGGGGCGTTTGGTTGCGGGTATTTAGGAAAGGGTAAGGGAATTAAAGTTGATGATTCCCTTTGTGTTTGTTTGTTTGACACAAACAAAGGGAATGAGATCCCTTCCCTTTACCTCAAAACCTTCCAACTTCTTACCCCTCACCCCCCAAGTGAATGAGATTTCATTACCTCCTTACTCACCAGTCACCAAACTCACCACCACTATCACTAATCCACCCACCAGTCCACCATCACTGACCACCACGACGCCATAAATACTAACTCTCTGACGACTAGCATCGTGAGTGTTGGTCGCCTCTCCCTGCCACCCGTCGCCGGCCCAAGACATCACCACGACCTAATTACCACCATAATCTGGTTTACAATCAACATCATTAAGACCATCTACTACCTGCTACATACGTCAACCACCACTGCACCACGACACCCCCAGGTCAATAAACACCCCCCTTAACTATCACTCCGACTCCCATAAAAACAATCCCTCACCACCGAAATTCCCTCCTCCACCCCTAAAAACACCAGATCTAGTGTTTTCTAGGGTGGGGGGGAGTTTTTATGGATTAGGAGTGGTGGTTGAGTGGAAAAGATTGTCTATGCCGGAAGTCAGGTAAGGTGCCGAAGACGAAGGCTATGTCGTCGGCAAGGGAGGGCAGTTAGGATGGGTGGCAGAGGTTATCTTGGAAAGGATGGTGGTTGTTGATGGTGGAGATAAAATGTGTGGTGGTTGATGGAATAAATGACATTCCCTTTTATGAGACAACCAAACAATAATTTTTATTTGGGGTAATCTCATTCCTTACCCCCTCTTTCCCTTTCTTGATTTCATTCTCTTATCCTTTCCCGAACTAAACGCCCCCTAAATTCACAAACTGATACCTCACTCTAAAACAAACTCACTTTTCCCTCATTATCAAACTATTTTGCCAGTTTATGGATTATACAACCGGATGTACAATGCTATTGTACAACAATGCTATTGTACATCCAAGATTATTTTAGTCTTTTTAAAATTATTTTTGCAAAAAAAAAATTAAAAAAAAAAATAAAGTAATTTAATTTTCGATCTAATCCCTTTTCTCTCTATGAGTGCTTCCATTTTTTCTAACTCTTCTTCATCTTCATCATCATCCAGTTAATGAATCATCTTCTTGCTTAAATTATTATAATTAATTTAATATGCAAACAAATCATATGACGTGACTCGTGAGCATCATCTTGAAGAAATTTTTTTATCTAAAATTTCTAATGCATTTAAATAGTTGAAGCCCATATTCTTTTTATATTAACTCGTATTCTTTTTACATTAGCTCGTATTTTTATCTTAATAGCTCGTATTCTTTTGTGCTCGTATTTTAAAGCTCGTGATCTTTCTAAGCTCATATTCTTTTCACATTGGCTCGTATTCTTATCTTAATAACTCTTTTTCTTATGTGCTATTTTTAAGTTCGTGTTCTTTTAAGCTCGTATTTTGTTTACATTAGCTCATATTCTTATCTTAATAGCTCGTATTCTTATGTGCTCGTATTTTTTAGCTCGTATTCTTTTAATAATAGCTCGTATAATTAGTGTAAAAATTTACCTCAAAGTATTGTTAAATGCATTTTTTCTTCTTGATGATAATGTAAATTGTTTCTCGTTCTCCGAAATATTGTTAAATGCGTTTTTCCCCCCTCAGTGATGATGTCAATTGCTTCCGTTTCACCATTTTAGAATCAAAATAAGGGAGAAGGGAGGTTTGTCGATTATCATTTAGGAGAAATTTAGAGGAGGAAAAGAGAAGAGTTTGTCGACTGAATAGAAAACAGAAATAGGGGAAAAGGAGATGGGTAGGTTTTTTTTATTTTTATTGGGCTTCAGATGGTTTAATATATAATATACGAGTCTGTTATATAATGCTACTATACAACAGGGTGTAGGATCCTATTTGTGTTATTTTGCCTGCCTCCATGCATTTCAATATATAACTCAGTTGTTAAATTCCAGTCTTCTTCATAACCAATCAACGAAAGATTCAATAGTCGTCATGCATGCAGCAGCTGTTACAACGTGGGCTATTTTTACTTTTTTGATAAAGTTGATTAAGTTAACAAAATGTAAGTGCTCAAGATCTAATCTAATTGTATGTAAGGTTTATAAGCAGAAAACCTTCACTTCTTTACTCAAAATGTTTTCTCTGAGAATTTTACATGATTTCAAGTCGATTTTTTTTCCACTTATCTGAATATTTTTTGGGGTGATTTGGGGATATTAATGAAGTCTTGAAATAAAAACATTGCAACTTTGAAGATTTTATTCTAGTTAGAAAGCATATTAATAACTTTCTTACTATGTGAACATATTAATCATTTTTCTTCAAAATATTTAACTAAAATTTCAAAATTATTATTAAAATATATAGATTTGCAGTTTTCACATTTTTTCTGCTTTGTTCCATATTTTTCGAAAATATGGATATTTTTTGGGGGGTTTTTCATCAAGATATTAAAATTTAGGTCTTGTGGTAAATTTAATGTATAAGTTCGTATAACGATATGAATTTGGTTGTATACATTTAAATTTTATTTGTCAAGGTCTTCAAGAGGTTTTTTGTTATTATAAATTTGTTTTCGTTTAATATATGGATTTTTGTACATATTTCAAAGTTTTTGTATTTTAATTTAAGTGTAAGGTTGAATGTAATTAATTTTTTTATCATAAATTTTTTAACATATGAATATATGAATGTACATGGAAAAAAATAAGAAAGGAAGAGGGAGAGTAATTAATTACCTTAATGATATCGGAGAGGAAAAACAAATAATTAATTAACTTATAATAGGGACATTTTTCTTTTTCATTCCTTAAGTAGCCAATAGAAATCTATTTTGTTCTATATCATCTCAATAATCATTATCCTACATAAAGTACCTCAAGTCCCTACTCCTTATCAACAAGAATAACAAAGGAACATATTACAATGTATTGTCGATAAACTTTCATGAACTTCTGACCACAACCATTCCGTTGATTTGCACGATCGGAACCCTTCTTTGAGACTTTAACTCGTTTCACAGTTGGTCTTATGTACAACAATTTTACTTTAAATTATGCCTCGTTTGGTTGGCACATTAAAACGGGGAATTGAAAAATCTCATAAATTGAAAAAACGGTTTATGAACACATGTTAATGAGCCAATTAGGCACATGATAGAAAAATCCTTGGAAAAATGGGAGTTGTTTATTTACCCAAAATCACATGAATTCTATTTTCCTAAGTATTCTCAACTCCTCTATAAAGGAGGAGGTTAAAGTAAGTGCAATGCTAGTTCTTAAAATAAAGTTATTCCTTTATATGTCATCTTTTGACAAATTCTATAAACTTAAAACTTTAACCTAAAATGGAAGAACTCTAAATAAAGTTCTTAAGAGAAATAATGGACAAATTCAAAATAAATATATATATTGTTGGTCAATTTTTTTAATTTTTTTTTAGCACAAACTTGGTTTTTATTTTCAAACCAAGTTTGTCAAATAAAGGACAAACTTTTTGTCACAATGGACAAACTCACCTAAATAAAGTTTTGTGACAAACCCAAGAACAAAAATTACCCATTGCAATTGCCCTTAATTATTTAGTCCCTCCTAGGTAGTTGACAACATGGGAAATTAATTTAACTCTCAATTTAACTCTCAGATGCCAACTAAACATCTTTTAAGTAATTCACATGAATTGTCCAATTCACGTGTTTTGTAAAACATGGGAAATTAATTTCTATATGGCAACCAAACGAGGCCTTAGTGTAAAACCATCCATTAAAGACAAATATACCCCTCACGAAACAAGAGTGGTAATAAGAGAAGTTATAGAAGGAATGTAATTCTTTCCATAAAAAACAGATATTATTTCTAACTATTAAAAACCGAATTATTTAGAAATATATCATCCATTCATGTAAAGCCGCCTTACTCATGTAAAGCCGCCTTACGTAAGAATTATTGCCCGGAGGAATGTAGTTCTTTCCATAAAAAAAAAAAAGAGATTATTTATAACTATTAAAAACCGAACCATTTATAAATTTAGGGAAGTAGTTTCTGATGTTCTTGTTTGTATGTACTGAGCCTCCTGCATAAACTAGCCATAAAGTCGTTCAATGAGAATTTCATGTATGTATAACTCTATGATAGGGGTATGAATAAGCTTCTATTAGAAACTCTCAATAAGGCTTTTATGAAAACTCACTCATAGGGTTTTAATGAGTCAAGGACGAGAACACCTTAAAAGGAAAAGAGGTGAATTAGGTGTTTAATTAAAAAAATTAAGCTTAAATTAAGCTTCTTTAAAAACTAGGACAATAAACTAAACTGACTTGGACAAAACTTTGAATGATAAAGGGTGTTTATACATAGAACTATTGAGTTAAAAGTATTTTTTTTCAACTTAGCAATGAAGATCTAAAGTGAATATTTTTTTTAAGTTGAATACTCTTAGCAATGAAGATCTTAAGTGAATATCTTTTTAGGGGTCGTTTGGTTCACTGCTTAGGAATGAAATGGATTGAGATGAGAAACCATAGAAGTATGGGGTTCAAATTTCATACCTTTCAAAATATGTTTGGTTAATTAGAGAAATAAAAAAGGAATAGAGTTTGAATCCTTGGGAGAGGGGATAAGTATGAGATTCCAAGGGGTTGGGGTGGAGATAGAATCTAACAGGAGTCTAACTTCATTCCAAAATGGCCCAACCAAACACTAGAATGAGTGGAATCCATTTCATTCCATTCTATTTCAAACCTCCCAACCAAACACCCTAAGTGGAATACTTCAGATACTTAATTGTTTTAAGTTCACAAGATTAAATCAATAACCAAGTCTGAGCCACAGTATATTGAACACTATGACACTGACAAATTGCGAGATAAACAAGATATAAATAAGCAGAACAAAAGTAAAAGTAAATGACCAAAAAAGATGGTGTTTTTTTAAAAATTGGTTCAGTTTCTACCTCAAAACCAACGTCGAACCGTTATTTTATTGCTTATTTAGAAATTTATTCAAACTACTAAACCCCCTTACAATGAAAATAACTCGCCAACCTACTTCAGTTGCACTCAAACTTAAAGCTACTCTGCTTCAAGAGTTTATGCGTTCCATCTCATAGGTTTATAGAGTCTTTGAATCTCAATGGTTCACTTAATTAATGACCACGGAGATCACGGTTAAGACTTAAACACGAGATCATGGAACAAACTCAGATGCCACGGTGAAACCAACTGATACATGGAGATTTTACAGCTCTTCTTGAAAAACAATTGAAGACTTTTAAAATTGTAAACTTATTTAGCAAACACTTAGAAAACAAAGCTTTAAATGCACAATGATTTGTAAAGTTTATCTCAGTAAATGATCTTAAAAATCTTGCTTAGAAATTAGAAATAAGGAGACTATTTATAGAGGAGGAAGTGTGTATTATCAGAAAACTTTTTAAAGAAATCTCAGGTTTGCAAGGCTTAAGAGAGCTGCCCCTTTTCAAACACCCACACTCCATTCTCCCTCCACTTCCCTTCCCTCCTTCCCCCTCTCCAATTTTGCTATCCAAACACACCCTTAGGCTAACGATTTTTTCATCTTTGCACCATTCTTGAAGAATAATTGAGAGTTCCATATGCTATAAATCATAACTAAGAAGCAAACCATTAAATGACAAAGAAACTTGGCATTATCAACCAAGTGTAGTTCTAAGAGGTTGAATTAGGCTGAGTGTTGTCCTTACTACTAGCTAATTAGTGTACTTTTAATTTAATATTATAATCTACTAAATATAATATTTTTAAATTTATTTTATAAAGAGACGTTATCGATTAAATTATTTGCATAAATGAACTGTAGTTTTAATTTAATATTATAATCTACTAAATATAATATTAATAAGAGATAGAAAAAAAGTTTACTAATGCTATATCATTTCATGCAACTAATTTATGACAATAATAGTACAATTAAGTTAGTTTACTAACATGTTTATTACAAAAACATCAATTAAAATGTCAATTTTAATTATGAATTATGAAATATATTAACATTTTTTATCACAAAAATTTCAATTAAAATGTCAATATTAATTATAAATTATGAAATTTTGATGTAAATTTGTAAGGGTTACATAAATTTTGAAAAACAAAATATTTAATATATAAAATTAATTTAAGAATAATGATAATATCCTTTAATATTATAAATAATAATTGAATTAAATTAATGTCATGTCATAATAAATTAATAATCCATGTCACATTTAAAAATGCCACGTCACATTAAAATTCGCCATGTCACATTATTTTAGGTACCCTTTTAATTAGATTTTATAGATATACAAAACTTGTATTAGTTTAAACGTATAGGAAGTAGCTTACTACTAGAGTAGGGAATATAATGTGTGGTTTATGAGCATATGCTTGGTATGAAAAAAAAAAAAAAAAAATTATTATTGGGTAAAAGTAATAAAATAAGACCCGTATAAGTTACAAAGTGTTGTAACTTTCCATTTGAGCGGTTTGTAGCTTAAAAAACCAAGTTGACAATGAATTGTAGCCGTTCAAAAATCAAAACATACAATCCATCCAATCTTGTTGTGTCAGTATTCAAAAAATGAGGCCCAATTGAGAAAGAGTCGTTTTAAGCAGAAAACTAAGAGAATTTTTATTAGTAGAAATAAAGGGGATTCCTCTCCATAGTTTCCAATTACAATATTACGTGGCCAAGCCATGATTGCACCATACATATGGGGAATTTTACAAAATGTGCTCTTTTTCATTGCAGTTCGCAAGTTTGGAAGAAATTTGTGTAAGCATTGTTGCATATATAAGGAGCATGCAAGAGAAAAGCAACGTGCACCTGGTGCTCAAATTAATTAAGCAACGCAGACTGATGCGGACATGAATATGGGCGTACGCAAATTTCACTGTAATCCATGTACCTAGACAAAAAATTGTTGAGCAAACGTCACCCTAGTTTTGTCACCGGTAGCCCCTGCAAACGAGTCGTTTAAAGGTTTAAGGATTTGAGTCGGGATGTGATAGACGTGTTAGAGGCTGTTTGGTGTGACATACCTAACATATAGGCCCTTCATGTTGGATTTGGAGCAAGGATATTTCATTTCATTTTTTATTTTTTTTTTGTATGAATGCTGTAGAATAGATAATATACAAAGGTTTTATACAAAGATAATACAATTAATCATATGAAAACGGTTTTATACAAAGATAATATACAAAGGTTTTACACAATTACACAAGAATAATGCTTAAGAGAGTGTTATAAAATAGATGTGGATTTTATTTATTTTTTTTTTTTTCTAAAATGGGGTTGAAAACCAAAGAAATAAACAGATTAAAATGGACTTAGTTTAAGTAATTACCCAAAATGAATTCACGTCAGGACTAAAACTTGCTTTGCACTCAAATCGCTCTCCCCCTTGGCAACTACAAACAAGTGTCAAAGTGTATGTTAGGGACTCGAACCTCCGTCTGCCCTCAAACATGCCTGACTTCATAACCACTACAGCAATTGCAATACAATAATTATTTACACGCTTAAACAAACATATTGATTTGGGTTTTTCTACTATGTATCACCAGTGTTTCCCGAATTTTACAATATATCTTGCCTTTTCAAGATCACACGAGATTCCCCTAAACTCAATAAGTTATTCTACATATATTCTACTCATCTACAATACGTAGAACTAGCAATATAATAAAATTTTACGATTTTAAATGTTTTATTTGAGCTGTTTTAGTTGACTACTCATCTACAATACGTAGAACTAGCAATATAATTCTTATATACTTTCTCATATTCTATATTTTCTTCCCCTTTTATTTTTCCACAAGAAATAAGAAAGTTAATTTGAACCACACAAAACCCACTACCCCACATATTATTGAATTTTGACCACTCATATCATCCCAAAAAAGGGAATAAGGAAGAAAATTCGAATAACTGAATAAAGAAATAGGGAAGAAAATATAGAATAGGAGGGAGTACTCATCAATGATTAATATTTGTGATAATATGTAGCCATAAAAAGAACTTGAATTTGGCATTATAAACTAATGTGAGGGTTTAAGGGTATATCTGATATTTCTTAAAAATCAAGAATAATGATAGAATTTCAGAAAATACAGGAATATATGTAAAAATCCCTATATATTAATTAAAAAAGTAGCAGTTACGTTTCGAAAATAATATATAGACTTGAGTACAAATTTTAATCATAAATGTTCCACTGGTGTAGTGCAGAAGGCGAGGGATAGTGTTCAATCATGTCATCCGTGTTTGATTCCGAATAAGTGCATTTGTTTTTGGTTCTTTTTATAAAAAATAGAACCTTCCATCGAGACTAGAGGTAATATGAACTCACTTTTCACCTTTGGTCTGAATAGGAGGGAGTATTAGACTACTAGTAGTTCGCTTGAGGTAGCTGGCTCGCCCAGCGACTTGACTTTTAAAGGCAACTTTATTTTCATGTCATTTATTTATGATGTAGTCGTTTAGGGGGAGAACGACTAGAATTCGAGACTAGCTTTGTAGTGACATGGACACATTTTGAATAATTACTTTAAAACTACTCATTTTTATAATTTCTTTGAATTTTGACCCCATTTTAAAATAAAAAAAATTCATTGATGTGTATGTGTGTACATTAGTCGGAAGTAGATCCACATGTACGGTGTCATGGATTTCAAGTTCACGGATTTCAAAGTTATCCGTCCATGATCATAGATGGGTAATTGGGTATATACTTTTTTCTTTGTGTAGCATGTGTTACACAACTATACCTATGAATGGCAGTGGGTTCAGGGCCCTACTCAGACCCTTCGAATTTTACCCTAATGGGTTAGATACGGATCTTGTTTTAGACCCTTATCGGGTACGGGTATGGGTCAGATACCTATACCTATGGACCGTGTTCATGCAAAATTTTCCTACCTGAACTTTGTTAATAACCTTAATCATCACTTTAGCAAATAATTGAGGTATACCTTCCGCTTTTTTGTTTGAAAATGTTTCTTTATTTTACTATTAAAAAATCTAAATTTTCCTAAAGAAATTCAAGTAATCCGACGGGTTTCCCAATTTGTTCATCATACTCTTATATTGTTACGGCAACAGGCAACTATTGTTATTCCGTCTCAAATTAATCTGCCCTCCATTTGTTAATAGACTTAAAACAATCACGTTGTATCAAATTTCTTCTTATAAATCCTAATTCATTTCCTCATCATCTTCTCCGTCACAATCCTCCTAATTGATAACAATTTCAAGAATTTCATCTACTATACCCAAATCAACTAGTGTTGTTTCACCTGCCTCTCTTTTCTCAATCTCTTTGTTTACCCACCAAATTAAACTAAAATTCACCAATCAACTTATCTTATTCTCAATTAATTTGGGAGAAATCCAGTTTACATCAAGGTTATCTGATTCAGGGGCGTCTAATACCCCGGGCAACCACGAGCGGCGGAACCGGGCCTCCAATTTTAGCCACTAAATTTATAAGTTTTACTAATAGAATTCAATACAACCCTCGACGTGTAGTACACTTATACATTCATATTTGGGGCCTCATTTTTTCGTGGTGCACCGGACCTCTCCATTTACTTTAAGGCATCCTTGATCTAATTTAGCAAATTATATTAAATTGACACTAATTACAAAGCGTCGACGGATAGTTATCCTCTCACAACAAGGCAGGTGGAAGGGCAAGTGGGGGAGAAATGGATACTGCCACTTGCATATTGTGAGAGGGTACTATCCGTCTTCAGCGTGGGACGGATAATGTTCGTCTTCAATAAGAAATTGTGCACTAATTAATAGAGAGAGGAATTAAATCTGCACCCTCAACTTACATATACTTCGGACGATGCTCAAAATCGTTGGATGCAAGCTTTCAATAAGGGTACGGATGGTTCTGCAAAACAACAATTAAAAAATTAATTTTTTTTAAAATAAATCAAACAAATACGAAAATCAAACAATTGTGTTTTTTGCGGATTTCGCGCTTAGCGCAACCAATTTCAAATCATCGTCACAGGTTCGTTTCTTGATGGATTTTCAATATGAAAGATGTTTTGGAATCGTGAAAGACCAAAGATTTGTTTTTTAACAAAAAAAAAAAAAGACCAAAAACAATAAAAAACGAGCACAAACATATGCTGTTTCAAACGCGGGAGAACACGAAAGAAGGAACAAATTAATGTTCGAAAGGCAGACGGGATCCCCTGTTTTCCTGGGTTTGAGTGTTTATCGTGGATTGAAGGTGGATTTCTGGGTTTATATATTTCTGTTATATATTTCTGGTGTATGAATCTATGAATGCTCTATATTCCATATGACTGATGAGAGACGAATATATATTGACAAAGGATAGGTATTACTCGGTTAGAAGGAATATGGATGTCGAAAGATTACGTTGCGGGTTTTTTTTGGCAAGGATTATTATGTGTATCTTTTGAGTGCCGGTTGAGAGATTATATGAGCAACAAAGGCAGGATAGGTCTTGGGCAAGGGTCACGGTGAAGAGGAAATATTGGTGGCTTAGTTCGGTTAGATCATAAACCGAAACAAAACAGGGGCAGGGGAGTGCGTAGGAGCTGCTCTTGGTTTGGCTTCAACGCGGGTAGCTTGGGTGCGGTTAAAGCTGCAATAGGTTGGGTTTATGGGTTAGTATACAGGATAGGTGAGGACACGGTTTTGGGTCGAATAGGAGCGGGTTTAGGACTGGTTTTGCGGGTTTGGTGCTGCTGTAAAACAGGGCAGCAACTGGGTGGTATGTGGACTGGTTGGAAGTGGTTTGTGTAAAAAAGTGTATATTTGTGTACATGCAGCTATATACAACTAACTAAATCAATTTACATAATATACTCCGTAAATAAAGGAGATATAAAAGGAAGCAAACAATATGGTTGCCAAAGAATAGGACATCACGCATGATATTAGGCCAATATTGTTGATTAAAAATCTTGACAATCTTGACTAGAAGTTGTATCTTTGACATTCCTGCTCAAGATGGACGGTAGGAGACGAAGTCCTATATTGGAAGATAAATCGAGGAACCGGGGGTTTTGGAAGCGGCTTAGTAAGTGTATCGGCCAGTTGATCACTTCCATTTATATGTTGAATTCGAACGGAGCCAGCTCGAACTTGTTCTTTGACGAAATGAAACGCAAGAGCCAAATGCTTCATACGAGAGTGAAACACGGGATTAGCAGAGTAATAAGTGGCACTCAGGTAATCACAATAGATTGTTGGTGGTTTGGTGATGGTGATACCGAGCTCTTGAAAGAGGGGCGAGAGCCATAGTATCTCAAAAGTGGTGTCCGCAATTGCAAGGAATTCAGCTTCAGTGGATGATCGGGATAGAGCTCGTTGCTTTTTGGAGGACCATCAAATAGGATTACTACCCAAGTAAACAAGTTACCCAGTTGTAAAAACATAGACGTTGAGATCACCGGCTCAGTCAACTTCACAAAAGGTCTGAAGACAAAGGGCAGTGGTTTTGGTGGGTTGAATATAAGGTGTAGGGTTCCATTGAGATTGCGAAGGAGTCTTTTTAATGCTGTCAAATGAGACGATGTAGGGTGGGTTAGGTATTGAGCCATTTTGTTGACAGAGTTAGAAGTGTCAGGATGCGTGAGAGAGAGGTTTTGGAGGCTACCAACAATCGCACGACAATCTGTTTCATTCTCAATTGGTTGAGCAGGTTGTTTCACTAAAGGAGGATGAGAAAGCATAAGTGTTGATGCAGCTTTGCACTCATGCATATTATACTTGTGGAGAAGATCTGATAGATATTTGGTCTGATTGAGATAAAGAACGGTTTTGGTGGGGGTAACTTCTATGCCGAATAAGTAAAACAGGGTCCAAGATCTTTGAGCGAAAATTTTGTCGATATTTGCGCAATGAAATCAGTGATTAGGACGGTGTGGGGACCGGTGACGATAATGTCATCGACATAAACAAGGACATATATATAGGGGACGGTTGTGGATGGTAGATAGAAACAGTGAGGGATCTGAGATGGAAGTACGAAAACCAGTGGCAAGCAAGTAGTTCTTAAGTTCAGTATACCATGCTCGCGATGCTTGTTTAAGACCATAGATGGCTTTGGTAAGTCTTCAGACATGATCGGGTTTGTTAGTATCAACGAAACCAGGTGGTTGAGACATGAAAACTGTGTCGGTATAATGACCTTGAAGGAAAGCATTGTTGACATCTATTTGGTGAAGATGCCAACTTTCAGTGACAACGAGAGTAAGAATAAGTCTAATGGTTATGGGTTTGACCACCGGATTGAATGTTTCCGAGTAGTCGATACCATGTCTTTGATGAAAGCCTTTGGCAACAAGACGAGCCTTATGTTGTTTTAGACTTCCATCATGATTGTACTTGATTCGATAAACTCATTTGCATCCAATAACCTTTTGGGCGAGGTGTCGAGGCACAAGTGTCTAAGTTTGGTTATGGAGAAAGGCTTGGTGTTCATCTATCATCGCAACACGCCAACGAGGATCGACGAGGGCTTTTTTGGTGGTAATGGGGGTTACATGAGGGCTTACGACAACAGTTTTGGCGTATTTAGGATTAGGCTTGGCAATGTTATTGCAAAGACGGGTTATAGTGCGAGGTATGGGAGGTGGAGGGGAAGGAATGAGAGAGTTTGTCGTGGTGACAAAGGGGTTAAAAGCGGGTGTCGAGGCAGGTGACTAGCTGGCAGGGGAGCTGGGAGAGGGATTAGAGGGTGTGGCTAGTGAACCTGAGGGTGGGGGGAGGATTGTTGCGTGTGGTTGGTGTGTGGGGTGGAGTCTGGTCACGAGGAAGGTTAGTAGTGACAGGGGCTGATGTAAAAGAGAAGGGAGATAAGAGAGGTATAGTAAGACCACACCAACGATCAGAGATAGGAATGGAGCATGGGTCGTTTTGGTAAGAGCTAGATACGGATATTTGGACTTGAGAAAGCGAACATGGCGTGATGTGTAAAGTTTTCGAGTCGATGGATCATAGCACTGATATGCACTTTGGGTTGTGGAATATCCTACAAAAATACAGGGTTTTGATTTTGGATCAAGCTTGTGAGTATTGTATGGCCTTAACCACGAAAAATAGAGGCAACCAAATGGTTTGAGTTTGTGATAATTGGGTTGTCGATTAAATATGTTTTCATACGGTGATTTATTTTGCAATGTGGATGTTGGAGATTTTTTAAGTAGGAGGCCGTGGTGAATGCATTAAGGCCAGAAATCAGTGGGCAAGTTGGCATGAGTAAGAAGAGAAAGGCCCGTCTCAACGATGTGACGATGACGTCACTCCGCAACCCCATTATGCTCGGGTGTATGCGGTGGGGAGGTATGGTGGGTTATTTCATAGTCAAGAAGAGAGGGTTTTAATCTATAATCGGAATAAAAAAATTTGATTGATGTTTGAAAAAAGTTTTCGATGATGGCCTTAAAATGAGTGAAGTGAAGGTGGGATTAGTGTCAGATTTATTTTTGAGTGGGTACAACCATAAATAGTGAGAGAAATGGTCCACAAAGATTTTATAGTGCTTGCACGAGTCATGTGATAAGACGGGGGAGGTCCAAACATCGGAGTAAATAAGATCAAGGGGGCGTTGCACATGAGAGTTGAGACAGAAAAAGGGAGTTTGTGACTTTTATTCATAAGGCAAGCGTTACATTGCATAAAATTGAAAATACGGAAATTAAAAGAACTATTTAAAATTTTAAGGGTTGCAGTGGATGGATGGTCAAGACGGTAGTGCCACATACTTGAAGATGGGATGGTTGTGTATGCGTGACAGGGTAAGGAAGGCGCCATTTATAGATGCCTTCATGATATTGCCCTTGAAGAAGTACTGCCTCCGTCGAGATTGCCTTAAAACAGAAAGAAGTGGGTGAGAATAAGATAATAACACAATTATCTTTGGAAAATTGAGACACGGGGAGCAATTTACGAGAAATATTAGAGATAACTAAAACATTTTTAAAAATGAGAGAGTTATGAGACAATGAACCAAGATGGGTTATGGCAACCGACGATCCATCACCAATGACGAGGTCATCAGGTCCGTCATACGGGTGGTGAAGAGAAAGCATGCTAAGGTTGTTCGTGATGTGATGGGAAACACCACTGTCAATTAGATAGGGCAAGATAGGGGCAGTGACAACGGTGGCAGTATGAGCATCGGGAAGAGGTTGCTTGGTTAAAGGTGGGGGAAAAACGACATTGGGATAGTCGCGTTTGAAGTCAGGACAATCTCTAGTAACGTGCCCAACTTCGCTACAATAGTGACACTTTCCTTTAAAAGGTTTGGGATGAGAGGTGTTTGGAGTGGGTGTACGGTTTTGGGTGTATGGTTGATAGGTGGAGCGACACTGACTGTTGGGGTGGTAGGAACGGGTTTGGTTAGAGGCGTGTTGGAGCGTAAGCAGATGGAGTAAAGGGTGTTGGAGTAGGCTGATTTTTTACGGTTATTTCATGTTGAATGAGCTTCTCATGGAAAGCCTCATACGATATTGGAACATCTTGGGATATCGTGGGCACGAATGGCATCGATGACAGGTTTATGTAGGTTTTGGTCGATGCCATAGATAATTTGTGAGCTTCGGCATCCATGAGTTTGCCGAGTTGTGCTAGTTGATCGGTGCAAGATTTGATCGACAAAAGGTAATCAATAATGGTTTTGTCACCAAGCGTAATATTTTTCAGCCTATCCTTTATTTGAAGGATAAGGCCTCTCGATGGGTTGGCATAGGTGGATGCGAGGATTTTCCAGGCCTCGTGAGATGCGGTGGCGTCAAGAATGAGGGGACCTACGATGTCGTGAAGCGTGCTTGCTAGTGCACCGACGATGAGTTGGTCTTGACGGAGCCACCTGTTATAGGTTGGGTTTGGCACGGGTTTAGGGTTCGGGTTTTTTTTTTTCAGTGGGTAGGGGTGTGACGGTCTGTGATGGAGGCGTGCTAGAGCCATTAAGGTAGGCAAATAAGCGATAGCCTTGAAGGAGTCGAGTAATTTGGAAACGCGAAGTACGGTAGGTATTCGGCGTGAGTTGGGTGCAGGTTGGGGAAGTGAAGGGAGATAAGGGGTTCGGATGGTTCATCGAGGTTAGGGATGAGGTTGTTGTTGGATGCTATGGGTTTACCGACGAGCACGGAAGCAGCAAGGAAGACGAGTAGTATGAGGATCGATTGTAATTTCTGATACCATGTAAAAAAGCGTATATTGAAAGATAAAATTATAAGCATATTTATAGTAGAGTACATGGAGCTATATACAACTAACTAAATCAATTTACATAATATACTCCATAAATCATGGAGATATAGAAGGAAGTAAACAATATGGTTGTCAAAGAATAGGAGATCACGCATATTAGCTAGGCCAATATTGTTGATTGAGAATCTTGACAATCTTGACTAGAAGATGTAACTTTGACAGTTTGGAGCTGGGTTTAGGAGAGGACTTGGGTGGGTTAAGTGAAGTTTGAAGAGTGGGCTATGAAGGGAAAGTTGGTCAAAATTCATCAAGAACCCTGCTCTAATCGCTTCACAGATCGAGCTCAAAAGCCATGCAACAATGAGCTCACAAATTGTCTCAAAAGTCGGGTTAAAAACCGCTTTAAAAACTCAAACTTTTGAATTAAAATAAAGCGATAAATAAAACCATCACATAAAACACATTTTCGATTTTTCAAATCAAAACAAACAAACTTCGAATTAAAACTTTCAAATAATTTATTACAATAAATTATAAAATAAAAGCTTAGATTCAAACAATATTCGAAAACACTAAACCGGTAAAGTAAATTTTATTTATTTCAAATTATAAAAGCTTTGAAATTCAAACTATATTCGAAAACACAAAACCATCTACTAGTCCCGCTTCGCATCACAAAACGAGTTATATTAAACGAGCACTGTCGACGAAAATACAAGTGGATTCAAACCCAGAAGAGGAGTTTGGTATGCAAGTGTCGCACAACCCCTACAAGATACGTCAAGTGTAGTTTAAAGGGAAGTTATCAAGACTTGTTGATGCGGGTGTCTAGAAGTTGGGGTTGCAACGCGTGTGGAGTTTTTCCTTAAAAAGTGAAGGTCAAAGTCAAGATGATGGTTCAAGTCAAGGACTATTAGCGTGCAAACTAATGCCCTACATCGGTAGTGTAGAGATGAAAGTTCAATCTTTATAAGTGCCACAAAATAAAAAGGTAAACCAGTACGAGGGTTGACCCAAGACGGATAATATCATACTATAATGTTAACATTAGATAATAGTTGAGACTCAACATAAGGTTTCAAGACTTCACCACAATGGGTAGTTTTAAAATAAGACTTTGGTAAGTCTTGAGATTAGACTCACTCAAAACTAGCAATAATCTATCAAAGTCTTAAGTTGATCAAAGACTCACCTTATTGACCCCACACTCAAGGGAAATTATCCAAAGAAAAGCGCGTCTTGCTTCAGACGGACTGTTTCCCGACTGAAATAAGACGGACAATATGTTGTCATTTTGCAATAAAATGTTGCTATTTTCTGATAACATGTTACCATTATTTTTCACATCATTTACAGGGTAAAAAGTGACAACTCTAGTTATAACATTTTGTCATTAAATGATTACATTTTATTAAAAAATGACAACATTTTATCCATCTTATTTCAGACAGGAAACAGCCCGTATGAAATAAGAATATGCGTTCTTACAAAACTCATTAGCTTGAAGTGCTCTTCAGACAAGGGAGCATAGACCGTTGTTTTATCACTTTGTAAAACTCATTCAAATAAGAAAATGAAAACATAGAGATGACAACTTGTCAAATTATTGAAACTGATTCTATTAAGTTATTTGTAGCAGTTCGTTTTGCTTGTAACGGTTACAAGCTTGTGACCTCTCACAACCCTTTTCCACTTGCCCCTTTGGTTCACGAAGCTTGTGACGGATTGTTTCCGTCACAAATGAGAATTTGTGTATTGGTGGAGGATAATGATTGGACACAGACCTTGTTATTTTCGATAAAATGAGCTGAATAAACTAAACTAAACTTATAAAGTTGAATCGAACTAAATGGAGTTGAACTGAATGAAGCTGGAGTAAGAGTTAATTTAAGAAAAGATGTGTTTAACGAAACTGAATTGAAAGAAGCTGAAATTAAGCCAGAAAAAACAGATTTGAGTGGTGCATAAAGATCCTTTGCATTTTTTTTCCTCTTCATTTCCTCTCTAAGAATCATATACTCCGTAATAGTTTATAATCTATACATACCCATTATCTCTTTATTTCCTTGCATAAAATTAGAGCCATTAAATACAGTCTTCATACGATCCAATCCATTGTGTTTAAAGAAATGGTGTCTATTAAAAGAAATGGAGAAGATCTTCCCTCCTAACTCTTGAGTGCTATTGAGCCTTTTTTTTAAAGGTAGGTTGGTACAAGATCTTGATATCACAGAATTTGAATTTGTTCAGAAAATAAAACGCAATTACTCCGTATAAAATTGTTATCTTTCATTAATAGGATCAAATTCACTGACTCATACAGAGTA
This sequence comes from Silene noctiflora, assembly GCA_009801015.1. Taxonomy (NCBI): domain Eukaryota; kingdom Viridiplantae; phylum Streptophyta; class Magnoliopsida; order Caryophyllales; family Caryophyllaceae; genus Silene; species Silene noctiflora. Next base: position 25,484 of record VHZZ01014742.1, read on the forward strand.
CTACCTAAAAGGATACTGAAACTTAATATCACAATGTCTAATCATAATCCATGATAAAATAAATATACATACACTGTAATGCCATAGAATAAGGCAAAAAAAAAGAAGATAAATCATAAATACCTCGTAAAAACTAGTGATGATTCCTAAAGATGATACTCCCTCTAAACATTAATGTTCTTCCCATTTCATTAAAATACTCCTCACATATAATAGAGAAATGAGAAGAACATTAATGTGCGGAGGGAGTACCATTCTTCGATGAAGCTGATGATCTTCTGAGCATGGTAACGGTGGTTCGTATGATTTACACCGATTATAAATAGCTTTCTCAACCATTTCCCCATGGCTGCCTTCCTCATTGTTTCGCTGAGCAGTACTCTCTCCGTTCAAGCCATACAATTATTCAATAAATATGAGGCCTATTTTAATCAAACGCGTAAAAAAGCCGTAAATGAGTGGAGAAAAATCTTAAATCATCTTGCCTCTACTAATTATAAGGGCAATAACAATGATAGAGTTCTATACCACTTTTTTTTAATACCGCATCATCACCTATGAAACCAGTGGTGGAGCTGGGGAGCTAGTAGGGGCGGCCGGCCCCTAACGGTTGAGTTTTTCGAAGCTTTTAGTTAAATTTTTCGAATTTTTTCCAAGTATCCCTTATATTATTATCCATCTGACCCCTGAACTCAAATCCTGGCTCCGTCACTATACGAAACTCCGTATTCCTCCTCAATAGTACAGTTCCTTAATTGGACTATGATAAACTCAAACTCTTAGTTGCGTGCACTTCTCACAGTCCATCAACCTCCACTCTAAATCAAAAATATTTAATTATTCTTATATGAGGAGGAGGACGAGAGGACGGTGAATCTTGGACATTATTTTTGGGAGGTACATAACATATTATGGGGTGTTAAGATTCAAACATTACTAGTTTTAAACCCGTGCAAATTGCACGGGTATACTTTTTTAAACGTTGTTTTTATCAAAAAGTAAAAAAAAAAAATCAAAACTTTGCTGGTCATATTAAGCTATTAATTTAAATCATAAATTTATTAACTATTTAGAAATTGCACATGATGGTCTTGATAAAAGATAATGTAATAATACGTTTTGCATTTGAATTATATCCGTGCAAAATATCATGTTAAAATAAGAAAAGTAAATAAAAAAATTGTCACAATATACTGTACAATGC
>VHZZ01014745.1:41152-51707 GCA_009801015.1 Silene noctiflora
TCATACACCGCCTCCCGTGGATTCGACCCCTACATACTTCATTTCTTGTGTTGTACCGCTAGGGTATTTTTGCATAGGTGTGCGACCGCCTATCAGGTGCCATTGTAACCCGGTTGGCTAAGGGTTGTTGGGTTATCAACCAGAAGATGTTGATAGGTCGTTGAACACGGTAGTACCATACTTTGACATAGCCTATATGAGATTGGGAGTCGATTGACTCGCGGAGGTGGAGGTCTTGCTTGGAAAGTAGCGGGGGATGATTATATATGACTACTCGCGAGCGATAAGATACCTGAGATTATAAACCTACGGAAGCAATACCATCCCGTCTTCCGACCAAGCACTATACCATTTCCCGTGAGTTCGCCTTCTACCTGATGATTTGAAGGCCGAGCGAGACCTTGACTTCCCACCACCCCGTTGATCACCTCATATGCCTATACCCTCACCACCTCCTACCTACACCCATGAGTTCGTCTAACCCCCACCGATTTATTCCTACAACTACAACATAGCGGAGCTCATTGACCGTTATAACACCGACCTAACAATGAGGGACATGCATGAGATGTCATGGAACCAAGGTGTGCGACCCGATCATCGCCCTACCTATTGGACTGGACTGGGAGATACCTTGGGGGTGTTTAAGGCGTTCGGTGTGCAACCCACAGATTGGGGTACAAGTATTCCCCATGGTGATGGACATTTTTTGGGCCTGTAGGTGGGGCCTAACTATGCTAGCGGGATCTTCTTTAACAACACCTTCCAAGGTTAAGGGAGTAGAGCGGGAACGTCCGGGGTGCCAATGGATGGTATGGAGCAAGGGGCCAATGAGGGTTATGTCTATGAGGAGGAAGAGGAACAAGAGGAGGAAGAAGGAGAAGGAAAGGAGGAGGAGGAGGAGGAGGAGAAGGAGGAGCAGAAGAAGAAGAAGAAGAAAAAAGAAGAAGAAGAAGAAGAAGAAGAAGAAGAAGAAGAAGAAGAAGAAGAAGAAGAAGAAGAAGAAGAAGAAGAAGAAGAAGAAGAAGAAGAAGAAGAAGAAGAAGAAAGTCTAGTGAATAGCGGCGAAGAGACCTTAAGTCGATGGGCGCGCATGTTGGGTAAGAGGAAGTCTACTCGATAGGCTTAGCATGGCTCGACTCGGCTACCTCTATTTCTCTTGTTGTTTTTGTTGTATAACTCTGATTTCTTTAATATTTATCTTGGTTAAGACTCTGTTTAATTGTTTTCTATACGTTGTATAATCTCGTCCGTAAGGCCAAAGAGTTTACTTGTGATTTAACTAGTTAATGGTAGCCCCCACTATTGGAGTTTATTTGTAAGTGTTTGGCAAAATAGGTAAATTTGGAGACCAATTTCCCCTGAAGGTAATTCTGCTTCTTGACACTCGGATGAGTGCCCCATTCACTCAACCGAGTGCAGCCCTTACTCGACCGAGTGGTTCTTACACTCGATCGTGTGCACCATGATGACCCTTTTGTATGCCTCCTACCCAGTTGACACTCGACCGAGTGCCCATACCATTCGATCGAATAGATCCTACTCGGCCGAGTGCCCCATTTCACTATACCAAGTGGAATTGCCATACCTTATTTTGGATTTTTTTTATGCCTTTTGCCTATAACCGATGATGTACCAAGTAAGTACCCATACTTTGTGACCCCAATCGTCTTTTGAGTTGTCGATTTGGCATAGTAGGACTTGCATGACTACATTTCATGATTTTTTTACGTTTGGCTATGTTGCTTGGTGCATTGTTGCGGCTTCAAGTATTAACACTTAGAATGTCTAACCGATCGATTGTAATGTCGCATGACTAAATTGATGACAAAGGCGTGTGATAATTTTACGTGATGTGTAATTATTTTCGTGATCATATGATGAATGCCATGTATGCATCTCATAATAGATATTCAATGGATAATTGAGTCTTGTAATGGTTACAAACGGAATGATTGTATGAAGAAAAAGGGAAAATAGAAACACGTGTGATCACATGGTGGATACAATGCGGTATATCGTGACAAGAGGTATACAGGATTGAGAAAAGTGGATGGTAATTGAATCATAGTAAGAAATATGGTTAATCATGTTAAGTTATCACCTTATAGAGTTATATGCTTCGGTTACGAGGGTATAAACCCCATTATATATATATGTGTGTGTGTGTGTGTGTGTGTGTGTGTGTGTGTGTGTGTGTGTGTGTGTGTGTGTGTGTTTGTGTGTGTGTGTGTGTGTGTGTTTGGTTATGAGTAGTGATACGAGTAAGAACTTCTTACGGGATTAGAACACAAACGTTGAGTTTGTCCTTGTATCTTGACCATACGGAAAACCATAACGGGAGAATGTATAAGTAGTATCGTCGTCATGTAAGAAGACATCCGTAGTAATCAAGAGAGTATGGTTAGACCGAAAATATACCATTATGGACCCTATTAAGCGATTTGTGAGAGCATTAGCGATGTTCAGTGGTGATCTTCGGGGCGAAGTTCTCTTTTAGGGGGAGTGAATATAAAAATTGAGATTTTAAAGAGGAAATTATAATAATAAGTGCATGAGCGTACCCGGTATGGATTACAAGAGTGAGTCAAGTGAGGCAGATGAGAGCGTAGGTGGCATAAGGAGTGTAAGTGTTTGGGAAAGAGAATATTGAAAGTCGATAACGACACTTGAAGAGACTCGAGAAAGCATAGAGAGGATAAGGACATCGGAGAACTTCGGGGACAAAGTTAATTTTAAGGGGGGGAGATTGTAATACCCGATTATTGTGCGACCCGTACGAGAACCTCCTGATGCGAGAGACGATCCCCGAACTTGACAAGGAACTATTCGGGTGTAAAGCACAGCCATACACTAGACCAAGTAGGACCTAGACTTGACCTAGTGAAGCTATAGTGGACCGAGTAGAGCCTCGGTGGACCGTTTGGCTAATACTCGGCCAAGTACAACCAGTACTCGAATGAGTGAGTGACAGTTAGCCGAGTACGGTGGTACTTGACCGAGTACGGTGGTACTCGACCGAGTGGAGGGCACTCGGCGGAGTGGACTCAGCACTCGACCGAATGCAGTTGTACAGTAGGCGATAAAACCTAATCTCGTGACCTTGTCCTAATTCATTTCATCCTTCTTCCTTATCTATCCAAATCCTCTCCCTTTTCTCTAAAACCCTCACAAGTACCTTCCTAATGATATTTAAGATTGGATTAGAGGATTGATCATGTTGTTCATCTTTCCTTTCACCTAGTAAGTCGAAATCTACCTTTTCTTCCTTTCTTATAAATCCCAACTATTGGGGGTTTTGATATGGCTAATTAATTAGTAATTATTACGAGTAATTAATGGGTAATAATAAGGGGTTTTATATTGTATAATAGTGTGGGATGTATTGTGATAGTATTATGTGACTTGTATAGGACGAGACGATTTCATGAGATGGGATTGTGTGGGATTCGAGTAGCTTATGAAGATTGCTAAAAGGTAGTTTAATCCGACTCTGTTTTGATAATGTAATTGTGTGTTTGGTTGCATTTGTCACTTAGAATGCATGATAAGAGTATTCTTGCATTCACCGTGGCAATTCGATATCGTGTTGGTGTTTGCGTTCATGTGTACGATGATCTTGTTGAAGATTATTGGTGGAGTATTAGTGGATTTACTTGATATTGGAGATGTAAGGCGGTTGGGAGATCGTCTTACACTTGGGTTGCCTTTTGGAGCTTCCCACACCAAGAGGGATGTGAACATTAATTGCTTGAGTTATGGAGGGACACGTGAGGTTTAGTCACGTCGTCGGGCAAGGGATCCGGGTCGCTCTTGGGCCCGGTACCACAGGCGTATCCCGATTACCAATTTATTGGCTGCGGTCCAGCTGTTTTGGTGGACGGTTTTGTGGTGCCGTAACCGGGTTATGGGTACATCGGGGTGTGTCCCGGTACTGGTTTGGTGTTGGTGAAACTGTGTCTCATCCATATCTTTGTCATGTTGCATGGTTGTATACATTGTATTGTGTTTTATTATCGAAACTGACGTGTTTGCGTTGTGTGTAAATTGTCACCTATTTTCGGGGTGGCATGTGCTCATCCATACGATATTTCCGATCATGTGGGGAGCAATTTGTTACAGGTTGTGTTTTGGTGGCACGTGGGAGACGGGACGAGTTCCAGACTTGGAGTCGAGTCGTGTAGATGACGTAGTTGATAGATGAGTTGTATTTATATAGTTCACTTGTTATTCGTTTATCATGTATGTAATTACTATATTACTTATTTTTTTTAATTGTTTCTTAATTGCAACTCCAATTCACCGCCTCGGGAAACCGAGATTGTAATATCGTCCCATTTTCTTGGCCGAACAACAAAGGGGTGTTACAGTTTTTGCTAAACTTCGTCTAGAAATTGGCTTAATTAATGATAATTGACGTCTAAATGTTTATTTTTTTCTAATGATTGACTAGTTCTGGATAAAGTTAAACTGTGTCCGTATTATGCAAGGTGAATACATGGCTAATAGATTATTTGTATATGTACGTATGTATATAATTAAGCGTATGGTTGATTTTTCTATATGTTCAAGAATAAATAATTTTTTATAAAATAGGTCTTATATCATATGATACAATATTTCATTATTTCCTGCATTTATAAATTTCTTCAAAATACTCCTGATATTTTTAGTGATAAAAACATTACTCGTTGTGGACCACGCCACCCACGTAGCGCGCACCGACGCGTTGTCAATTTGAAGCGGCGACATTTCATCCACGGAACCTTGGTGGACCAAAGCACGTCATGGGCCATTGCCGATATGAAAGGCATTGAAACTGGTGAAAGGTTTGAATAAACCTGCATTTGTGTATTTGCCACCAATTTTTGTGGTAAATTGGAACCGTTCAAATACCTCATGCCATGTCAAGACACAAAGTAGTGACATGAACACTAAGAAATTCGTCGCCCTTAGCATTCTATGTCTAGAATGACTCTCGTGATGCCAATGAACACTGATGCTCACAGATATCTGAGTAAGGGGTGAGGGTACGTATTGGGAAGCTCTTTATTTGAACACCTAATCTCGCCCGCCTCGATAGCGGCCTCTACTAATGATAATTGAAATCATCTATATTTGATATGCTGTTGATTATATGTATGCAATGAAACCTCCACGATTTAATCCTAGTAGGTGAATTTAAATAAGTCGGTTGACTTAAAATTTTGCATCAAATTTGTCGAAATAGGGATTTTAGTTCATTATATGTGTAAAAGCCAGGCAATTAAATCGTACAAGATAAAATAAATAAATTACAATCAAAATAAAATTACAATGGGAACTTGAATTTACGTTATAAATACGCTAAAAAAGGACATCAAATAAAAGAAAATAAAAGAAGTAAAATAAAAGGACTGAAAATATATCGATATAGGTGATAAATAAAGATAATAGCCGATTATAAACCTAGTTAGAAAATCTACGTCAAAAAGAGACGAGTTCAGAGGCAGAACCAAACCCAGAACAGGCGCAGCATATGGTGCGTCCTCTGGAAAAGGTGCATCATACCGTGCGCCTGTTCTTGACTTTGACTTTGACTCTGAAAGTCAGACTCGTGTTTTGTTAATGTTCGTTGGTATTTTAAGACAGATTATTTATATTTAGACTCGAAATTCAGGTGGTTTATACATATTATACACATACGAGATCGTCATAAATCTTGAAAAAGATATACAAAAGATGAATTTTAAGGATTTGATATGGGAAAAATCCAACCATTGAAACCCGGATTTGAGTAAGAGATGAAAACCCGCAAATATAAAATTATAAGGGATTTAGGTTAAAAAGGAATTAATAAAACAAATTAGAAACTGGAAATTTATACAAAGGATGGAAGAAAACGGAATAAAGAAAGAAAGATAAACAACTAGTACTCGAGGAAAAAGAAGATGAGCAACAGCGGCTAAGCAGCCTTTGGAATAGGTGCAGCAGATGGTGCGACTCTTCCTGAAGGCGCAACAGCTGTTGCATTTCTTCTCGACAGTCTTTCCCTGCTGTTTCGTCAAAACAGTTTAAAAAACTATGATTTTGAAAACGAGTTTTAGCGTGATTATGATATAAATCCTTAGATAAATAATAAATACAGAAAATAAAAAATAAAACTTGGGATTTTACACCCTCGGACTTACAAGTTTACGAAGCGAGATTAAATAAATTGTCGTTAGTGGTTGCTCGACTCGATGTAAATTCAAAATAAGCCCTCCAAAAGGATTTTTAGTAACAAAATTGATTAGATTAATTGTGTGTAGTGGTCAAATTGGTGTGTCATGCAAACGTGACTGGGACCTAGAATGATCTAGGCTTACATGGTTAAGTAGATCAAGCACGTAGACGTCAAAGCAAAAGCACGTGGTCTTAAAATGCAATGATAGAAAACAGAAGGGGCGAACACTCGCGTGAAGAATATGTGAGGCAAAGGCCTCGATTTATACTAATCACGAGGTGTAGGTTTAGGAAAAAAAAGATAGGATTTGAAGAATCCGGAAATATTCTGGAAACTGACGAAAATCAGCCCAGGAAGAGGCGTGGCAGGAACTGCGACCTTTCTAAGAGGCGCAGTGCCTACTGCGTCCTCTCCTGAGGCCTTCCCTCCTCAGCAAGAAAGACTTCCGCGGTTTGATTTAGGAAATCGGGAAGATATGAACTTCCTTATTCCGCAACACAAGATATTTTGACTTTTTAAAATATACAAATAATATTTAGGAAAACTCTAGAATACTCTGACTCGGTATTGAGACGGTTTTAGCAAATGAAGACAATTTTTGATCCAGACTCCAAATGTACTCTAATTACTGCCAAAATGACTGTATCGGCACGCAGATGACGACCTAGGGGTTGGCACAACTGTTTGAGCTACCACTTGTCGATGAATTTATGAAATGTATAAAATCGCTCCGCACATTAAACATGCGGTACAATCATCAGTGGGTGTTTGGCGGTAGGTGCATAAATGAGGTATCTATAGAGCCCCGACTTTGACTGACGCTTGGACAAGGAAAACGTCAAAGGATAGCCCTCAGGTCAATCGAAGATTACAACCTGAAGACTATGGCCATGTGAGATGGCTCAAGGGGTCTTAGCCAAGGACTTGTCGCCAGGACCATTTTAAATTCTTTCGACTTCCGGGGAGGGTCGTTTAAAGTCCATTAGACTACGTGGGAAAGCTCGCCAGCCATAAGAAGAAGTCATGCCTGAGACCCGTTAAAGGGCGAACTGGAACTTTGTGGGGAACAATACTACTAAAGGCAGCAGGACGTTAGTAGAAACTGATGGAGATGAAAGAGCAGAACGTTGGTAGAAACTACTAAAGATATAAAGACGCAGAATGTTGGTAGAAACTACTAAAAATATAGGGACAACAGAACGTCGGTAAAAACCGCTGCGGAGAGAATTAGCTTGTGTCGGTCTCATGCGAACTCGGTTTGCTGAAAAAAAAAATTATATGGGTTGTAGGCGAAATATTCTCGCTGGGGAAAAAATTTTGTGTAATCTGCTGAGGAGAAAATAAGTCTGACGAGAAAATAAACCCGTAGAAAATAATCGAAGAAAATAATCCTCGAATTGCACGAGGGAACATCCCGAATTATGTTAATGTAGGACCTCGCCCCATAAATAATGAATTGATGACGGTCTGAAAATAAGCGTTGTTGTAAAACGGGCTGAGGGAGGCGCAACAGAAACTGGTTTTAGGAAAAGGCGCAGCAGGTGCTGCATTTTTTCTTGAGGTCATCTAAGTCTGATAAAAACAAAACTTCAGCGCGATACACTATTCTATTCAAAACACATACTTCGTCTTCTTTTAACACAAAACCTTTGAAATCCTTAATCAATAATCATCACAAGTCAATCAAAAATTACCCTAAATTATGACTAATCCAGGTATGTATCTTTTACTTTATTTTGATTGAATTTGTAGCTTGAAATTAGGGTTTATAAACCCAAATATGTCAAAAATTTGGGGCTTTTGTCCTAAATGGATTTGCATTATGAAATTGACATTAGAAATGTGTATTAAACCTTTCTAGGAGCATAACCATATGTTCACATCGAATTTTTGTCTAGTATGGACGAAATGAGACCGAAATGAGACGGTCTTATGCTAAAACCACTTAGGGATCTCGAGAATGACCATAAGCTAGTCGGAAATCAATGAAACTTTATGCTTTGGAATCCTTGGGTTATGGGTATACTTGATATCATGTCGGAATTTCGGTTTGTGACTGCTCTTCCGGGACAATTTTTGTAAGGGGTAGGCTTATAGAAACGAAATGCTGCCGAATTTTGGACTTGTTATCGATGTTAGGCATGCATTAGACACATAGGAATGTGACTTGAACATATTTACTGACTCGGTAGCCAATGAGCTTGAAATGAGTCAAAAATATGCCTGAAACATAATTAAAATAGCCTCAAAGGTTCTTAAATAGCTTGAAATTTTGCTTTTGCAGAGGACATGCCTTCGACGTCGGAACGGGACTTCATGTACATTGAATTTGACCTTGCCACGGCCTCGTGGTTTACACAGGTACTTTAGATGACGTGGGTGAGGAGGAGGAGAAGTTGTCCAGGAGGGCAAATGTGAGAAGAATAGGTCACCAGCTTACTCGGGCGCCTGAGTGGGCTGAGAAATGGGATATTCGGCATCTCGTTTGGGCTGCGGAGAGCCAACTATCGTACCAAACTACTAAGATTATGGTAAGGATTTAAATTTCATTTTTTAATTTGAAGTTTATCCCTCTTTTCCTATTTCTTTTCTTTTCTTTTTCTTTCAATTAACTAATTCCTGCTCGAATTTGCAGGAGGCTGGCAACATGAGGTCGTTCTCTGGGTACACGACCATGATAGAGGACTTTGAGAGATTTTTGAGGAAGAGAAGGCTATCATAGAACGAGGAGTATTTGGATCCTTAGCTAGCGGCTAGTGTGAGATCAAGAGAATGAAGATTCGGGCCAACATGTGCCTGATTTGAGCCATCTTGGATCATTTCTGGGACACGACCTCGACTTTTCACAAGTCGTTTGGTGAGACCGGGGTCAATTTGGAGGATTTCGGCATGATATCCGGTTTGGCTTTTTGATAAGAGTCGATAGTGTGGCCTGAGACAGCCATGAGAGTTGACTCGGCTGAGGCTAGGAGATTCGTTGGCGGGAACCTTCCTAGCGCCGCGGCTAGGGTACCCGGCCTAGTCCCGAGTTCCTACGTCAAGGATTACTTTGACGGTAAGACTCTAGCTAGAGTACAGTTGACTGAGGGGGCGGCTTGGTGCCTCCTCCGTCGTGTACGGCTGAGCAGCGAGCCCGACTTTGGCTATGGTGGTGCTTGTCTTCGATTTACTTTGGAGAGAAGGAGGAGAGACTGTCGACAAAGCTTCTTCCCTTTCTGACTGACTTGAGTGTACTTGGTCGCCTGGACTGGGTCACCCCTAGCTTTGGGCTCCTCACTCGGAACATGAGGGCCATGGTTCACCCCGAGCTGATCGAGAGAAGAACCTCTCCTGCTACCGTTGGTCGAGGACTCATTTTAGAGGTATGAACCATCCTTTGGTTTCTTCTAATATCCATTGAATTGAAAATTTGAATTTTAGAATTAGCATGTAGGATTTAAGTGAAAATGAAAGATCATTTTTCCTTCTGAAATGTATAACTCCCCTTCCTTTCATGTGAATAAGAGAAGAAGTAAAATTGAAAATGAACGAGTATCACCCCTTTTATAAGAAAATGACTAAGCATAGACGAAAGATCGACTTCTTATATGATTATCGATATGTAAACAAACGTTTATTTACTTTCTTTTGCAAATGAACGATCATTTGACACCCCTTTCCTTCTTAGACCTGGGTTTACTCGTGCTTTCTTGGGTTCGCACCCACGAGGGCAGCTGACGTAGCTAGGGAGCTCCCTGTCGTGACAGACCGGATCATCTGTAGACAGAAGAGCCAACGTACTTTTTATGACACCTATAGGAAGGGTGTTGACAAGGCAGTCGCACACCTTGCAAAAAATAATTCCCTAGACTTGGCAACAAATTAATGTAGTAAATAGGGGTTGAACCACAGAGAAACGGGAGTTGTGTTCAGAATTTCTATGATTAGGTCTTTATCAAGATAGTCTATATTTTTTTTTTTTGGTTGGTGAAATGCACAATAAATAAGAAGCTAAATAAAATGATTAATTAACAAATATGATTAAAGGAGTATTGGGGTGTCGGGTCACACATACATAGATATATGAATCATGTTATATTAGAAATGCATAACAAAGATAAATGTCTAGGTCTATAGACACCACCTCTCGATAATATTGTCGACCTTACATCGGTTCTAACGAACTCTCGCTATGTCTAGATCGGTCTACTGCAACATGTTTACTCTAATTCAAATCTGTGCCTCTCGACTTACAGAATTAATTAACACATTTAACCAAAGATTGTAATCAATAACCTAAGATTAACAATTACAAAACAACCATGTGTAGAAACATTTATGCAATATTATAACATACTAATCTAACATGAT
>VHZZ01014753.1:22476-36688 GCA_009801015.1 Silene noctiflora
TATTGAAACTAACTTGTAAATATTTCAGAACAAAGGGGATGCAGGTGCACCCCCTGCACCCCCATTAAAACCGCCAGTGTTGGTAGATGAATTAAAGAGAAGATAAAAGGATAATCTTGTTGTTGATGCTTGTATCATGGACGGTTTTGTTCACTCAAGTCACAATGACTTGAGCTTTGTTGCTTTGACTTTCACCTCAGCTCTTTGTCGATGCTTCAACAAGACACGTTGCTTCGAAACTCCAATTTAAGCCAAAATATGGATTTATTTATTTTTTTTTTTTTTTTGCAAAATTGCTTCTTAGTGTCCAACACCGTGCTACATTCAACACTAGCAGTTCAGTTGAGGTAACATAGATTTTCAGACCTTGTCTTAAGTCTTAAGCATTATTCACTCTGGATTGTGGTTGCTGTCAGTGCTCAGCTCAATAATAAGAATTAAGTGCCCTGGTGGCCGGAGCACATTTAGTTATTGTTACTGCTAACAGCCTTATTGTAATTTATACTCCGTATAACATTATTCTTTTTGCTGTTATTCTCACCTTTCAACATTATTTTTTTTGCTGTTACTCTCACCTTTCAACTTGAATTCTCACCTTACATTATTCTTTTTGCTGTTATCCTAGTTGTAGTAGTTGTTTTCACTGTTATCCTAGTTGTTGTATTCTCATCTTCTTGAGCAGACAATGTGTTGCGGACTGTACTTGTTTCTAATATTTTCTCTAGATTATCCTTCGTATTCTCATCTTCTTGAGCGGCCAATGTGTTGCGGATTGTGCTTGTTTTAAAAGTTGTTTGTTGAATATGTTTTGGGAACAAACATGCTGCATCCGTGTGCGTTTTTTTTTTTTCTTTTTTTTTAAGTTCTTCACTTATGATACTTCAGTTTTCTCCTATTATGTCAAAGTTAAGGGGTTGTTTGAGACTTTCCGTCTAAGGGGGTTGTTGAATGGGTGAACCTAGATGATTTCGGGATTACTTTGTCATTAAGCTGTTAGAATGAACCTAGACTTTCAGACTTTCGGGATTACTTTCGGTCTAAGGGGGTTGTTCTTTAATCCTCATCTATTTTCATTCTCAAATGTTTTTATTTTCCGAGGTGGGACATGATCTTATGTATTGTATAGACAAACAGATTTCATTAAGCATTAAGGGAGTAGAATGGTCCCAATAATTTTGGGTTCATAAAAATGCGCACACCAAATCAGAGTAACTATTCTGGCATGGCCCATACTATCTAAGAGATAACTAACTTTTTTCTCCTATTTTATGCCCCTCTCTCTCTTTTCTGTTTTTGTTTATTCTCTTCCCTTAACTCTCAATTTGGCATACAGTTTGAAACAGAGAGCCTCTGCAAGTTAAGCTCTTTCTGTTAAGTGTTAACCCACTGATTGTCCATTGCTTATATATGAGATTCTGAGATGATCAGTCTGTTCCTCACATTCTTCCTGCTCTTAGCCTTCTTATAAAGCGGGGTATAATAGGGTTTAAAGATATGGATAGTGATAACCAAAGTGGTAAGTTGATTTCGAGGAATGTAGTTGGTGTTTTGTTAGTTGTGTTTGTATGTTCATTGTTCATAGGAATTCTATCAAGTACGAATAGCGACGGGACTACATCAATGAGGGATCTCGGGCATGTGGTAGCAGTGGATACAGGAAGCAATTATGTTCCTCTGATTCCTGATCCTATTTATGCTAGTAAAAGAAGGGTGCCCAGTGGACCTGACCCAATTCACAATAGGTATTTACTCTGTTTATGCACTTCCAACTCATTCTTACACTCGGGTTTACCTAGGAATAAGTACATTCGGGGTGTATGATCGACTAATTGCATTTTCAGTAGAATTAATACATGTATTTAACTTCCCGAGTCTTATACTGATCAGACACTTGAAGCATTCAGTACATGAATGTCACTGTAGAAGCTTTGCTGTATCTCAACAATTTTTTCCTCCAGTTTGATTTAAAATGTTTGGGTCAATTCCAGTAAAGTGTTCTTACAGTAATCTTGATATCTTTATGTAGTGTTCTTTTTTGTAATTTTCCAATTTTGGATATCTGGTAGAGTGTTTTCACTATTTAAGAGCACCATGCTCATTTCATTTCTGAGCTTAAATCTTTTCAACCAGTTCCCACCCTTATGAGCAACTTCATTCCCCCGTTCGATTTTGTTCAACATACACTAACAGCCTGTTGATACTAGCATTCTTCATCTCAACAAAAGTGCTCTTTGTGCTGGTGGACACCTAGGATAGCACATTCGTGTAAAAGTTTTGTTTGGATGCAGTAGGAGGAACTGGGAAGGGAAAGGAAATGAGGAAAGTGTCCTTCCAAAGCTTTCATATGTTAGATTTTAATTTGACTTGTAATCGTTTTTCACCTCTCCATCCTATAGATACAAATGATTTTATCTTTTCGCTTTCCCTTCAGCTCCATGGCTACGCATTGTTTATGCCATATTGTGATGTACTCCGTATTGTTTAGGCCTTAGGGGTAAAGCTGCATATGCTGGATCCCCCTTACCTTCTCATAAGCATGTATCGGGTAAATGTGGCCGCTGTTGTTGTAAACCGGTAAAATTTGTTATTGGGAGACGTGAAATCATCCTTTATTGTGACAGTGGAAGTTGCTGGTAACTTAAGGCTTTAGCTATAGCTTCTTTGACTGTTTGAATATCTTAATTTTTTTTTCATCTTTTTTTAGAAAAAAGAAAAGAAGTCATAAAACCACTTTGTTGGTTGGGGAGGAACATATATGGTTCCCTCTTTTTCTTTGCTGTTGTTTTAACGCCCTTATTTGCCAATACTATGGAAAGTAATAGTGTTACTTGTTTTTAGTTGCTGTAATTCCAGAAAAGCCTATACAATTTGGTAAACTCTAAATTTGTTCAAATATTTCACTTGTTATCAGGCATGTAGGGGAGACAAGACGATCACCTGGCCGTGCCTAGCCCCGCAATAATCCAAATGATTTGTGCTACAGTATCCCGAGATTGAGTAACAGGATCGTCCTATGACCTGTGTTAATTTTAGATAACTTTTTTTTGTTTGTTTGTTTGTTTGTTTGTTTGTTTGTGTGGGGTAGTATACTAGTTAACGATATTCTTAACGAAAATCCTATGTATAGGAGAGGACCTTTTGAATTTGATTCCTAGAAGCATGTTACATCTCTAGAAATGGAGTTGCAACAGCCTACTGCCGACGGCATTCAAATCACTGTAAAGTTATGGCTTTCTCCAATTCTTGCGTAGCCTTTTGGACGAGGATAGATTTAGTCACTTGTGAGACAGGGATGCTCATGTTTGTACGTATAGGTTAGTTTGCATGCATCATAACTTTGTACGGATTAATTTTCATACTATTTTGTTCTCATTATAGTTTTATTTATTGTATTTTTTTGGTTTTGTTATTATAATACTATAGGAAAAGTAGTTTCCTTAAAAGTTGAAGGTATTCTGACCTTAAAATTTATTGGCTTTAACAGTGTTTTAGTCAGCTTGATGTTCAATTCCTTCAAATTTTGGTACTGTCGGACTCTTTAGATAACATTTGAAAGTGGTATTTGGGATACAAAATATCCCCAATTTTGAATAAACCATCCCAAGTTCTTGTTTAAGACGGAAATAAATTGAAGGTCAAAGGAAGAAGACATAAATTATAAAGGCCTAAAATGCAATAGGGTTACCCGAATGGTTGCAGTGCTATATTCCTTTGCTTTATTTTCTGGTTAATAATAAAGTTGGGTGTTCCAAGAAACAAAGACTAGTCTAAAAGCAAAAGATTAAAGTTTGAATCTTAAAGAAGGCCAATTTTGTGGCAAAAGTGAGATAAAAGCACTTCTCCCGTGCAATCTTGATGATTGGCATTCAAAGGATTCTTGCGATTTCTAATCAATTTCCTCATTCCGCAATTTTTTTAGCGATCTTAACAAGACTTTCCTTAGTCCTTACCAAGATGGCGGGGAAAATTATTTCTCAATCTAATTCTTTTTAGGTCATGTCTTTAGTAATAGTGTAGTGAGAGAGCGCCATCGACCGTACTAAACTCAGCGCCACCCTAATTTCAAATTTATTGAAATAGGAAAATTATCAATTTGCCAACAATTTAGCTCCGAGCTATGAGGATGCAATGTATTTTACAACCTATGGTGAGTGAGATAACACTAACTTTTTTTTTGAGCGAATAGATCATTTCATTAATGAAAAGTCATACGACATCTACAAAATATGTCAAATTTGAAAGATACAAATCTATAAAAACCGAACAAAATAATTTTTTCATAGAACAAAGATCTCTAAAATTGATTTGCTCCACTTCTGCGTATTCTATTATATCGTTGTTTCATAATACTCACTAGAGGTTTTTCGGATCTTTTGAAGTTTTGAAAAGAATAGGTTTTGTCTAACGTGATAGATTGTACACGATAGTTTGACATCATCCGTAGTACCATATGATAAAACATTAGGGCATCGATCTTCCGCATATTATCAACTATTAAAGATCTAGAAACTCATATTGAGAGGATAACCCCACCGATTGATTGGAACAAAACTCTCGTATAAAAGGAGAACACTTATTGGAAATATAAAACTAATATTAATAACAATTGAAATTTGTTTAAGAGATTAAGAAATTGGGGCTTACCGCCATTATTTGGTGGTAGCCTTAAGTTTTTTTTCTAATGAAAGCTAGCATTTTTTTGGAGGAAGTGCTCATTTGGTTGCCCGTTGAAATCTAACTCTACAGGAATACCGAATTCATGGTTATTAAGTTCCCACGTGAAATTTATGTGATTTTAGCAAACCCTTTGATTCCCTACATAAGAATTTAATTTCACAGGAGTTTGCAATTAGCTAAAGGGTTAGTTAATTCAACTCCTCCATTACACAGGGATTGAAAATTTCTTGGAAAATTAAATTCCTACCTTTTGCCAAAAAAATGGGCAACCAAACAAGTCCATATTTTCTAATTAATGATATTTTTCAACTTCCATGATTTTTAAAGGGCAATCAAACAAGCACAAAGAAGGAGAGGAGAGAAATTACGTTAACTAAAGATTCTATCTCATATACTCATAAAATAGTGGAATCTAGACTTTCTCTTTCGTCAGCTTATTTCATTATTACTAGCAGCTAAAACTTAAATTTTGTGCAAAATTGCACTATTTTGCAAACTACAACAATCATTCGTGAACTTTTAATCTCGCTGAATTGTTGAACCATATTGAATAATTGCACTATTATGCAAACTACAACAATCATCATGAACTTTTAATCTTGCTGAATTGTCGAACCATGATTATTCAATTTTTACTCGTACATGAATCTATTGAAATATTATTATAACTAGGAACTATTAAAGTATAAAACCAATTTTGAGACTCAGTCATCAGTTTAAATTTTCGGTTGAGATAGTTTTTTGACATGGTATCAGAGCCAGAGTTACCAAAAGGTCACGGTTCGAATCTCACACTTCTCAATCTAAAAGTGGAATATTAACACCAGTTATGGGGTAGCCTACAGTTGCATTCACACATCCACACTTCAAGTCCCAAGGATATTTGTGTGAGAGGACGTGTTAATGCTGGTCAATTTCAACTTCTATCATGATCCTAACAAATCTCAATTTGAAACCCTAAATTAGATTTACTCTTTAATCTCTCTTCTATCTTTCCATAATTAGAACCCCATACTTCTATGGTCTCTCATCCCAATACATTCCATTCCTAAGCAGTGAACCAAACGACCCCTTAGTTTAATTGTTAGATTATTGAGATTTTAATAGAGATTTGGTGACAAGATCTTCATTCTTCTTCGAGCATTCTTCTTATTTCGTTCATCTATTGTTATTATATCCTTAATTAGTTGGTAATCTGTAATCTCTCTTTTAATTACCTTTTCAATCTTTGTTTAATTCATTAAACACTTGTTTAGATCATCATGTTTAGCATTGATTACATGTGTTATATCATTGTTAGCATGTTTTCATTGATTATGAGTAGTGTAGGGTTAGAGGGGGATTATGGGGGATGATTAAGGGTTAGTTAATCTATGTTTGTTGTGTATGAATATTGATTAAATGGTTCTATGTATAATCCATGCACACCACCTTTTTTTTGATAAGGTAAGGAAACCTTGTGGATGAGAAAGGCGAAAGAAAATCTACGATTTTCAAACAACCCGGAATCAATCACAAAAAAGGGCATAAAAGAGTAAACTCAAAATAAAATCACTATAAAGCCCCAACAAAGAATTAAAGAATCGTATAGTAAATAAACTTAAGAAGTAGTCTTCCAAAATTATAAGTGCAAATAATTCTAAATGGGAAAACAAAGAGATACCCCAAACTGGATGAAGAAATAACTTCATTAAAAAAATAAGATCAGATTTCAGTAAAATCCAAAAGACTCAACGGAAGTTGTTTTTCCATAGACTTGAGTCAACTCATGGTACTTCTCCTTCAACCTGTATCAGCACATCAAAGAAGATTTGCTAGATTGACTGAACTTTTGGTGTGAGTGTTTTAGACATTAAAAAATTGACAAGAAGAGCATGTATTCTTCTAGTATGTACTGCTCCAACCACATTTCTATTAAAAAACAATCATTTGGGTACAATCAATATGAAAACACTCTAAAACTATTACTCTTAAATCCTTAATTTAATCCTTATTTAACCAAGATATAGACTAAAGTAAACTCTCCTGGGCTAAAATGGAGAGGAAATTAAAGTCGAGTCTTTAAGAAGGAGAAAATCAAGAAAGAAAAACTGAAAATTTCATTTAAAGGAATAAAAAAACGACCAGAACTCTACACAACCATAAAGATTGGGAAAGATAGTTACGAACAAAGGGATTGAAGATGAGAGATGAAGGACTAGGAAGAAGACCAAGCAAAAATTCCAAATCTCTTTTTTCTAGAATCCTTGCACACCAAATATTTAATGAAATGTGTGATTGATTAAATATCACATTCTATCACCTAATGTATGCATCTATACGATCGAAAGCCGGAGATGACATCGAATAATGCTTGATTTTGGTAGGAAGATCTTATATACGCGAGAGCTAACTCGCATTGGCCCGGTAGAAGTGGGTCAAGTTCATCCCAAGCTCATGAGCAAGTGAATGTCACTAGCCAAGTTGGGGTTTGTGAAGGTTACGGTGGTGCGGGACATTAGACCGCTTTGTGTAGGGAATCCATTAAAGAGGTAAATGCTTTTCAAAGTTTTAAACAAAGTACACTTCCATTAAGTACCTTTTCAAATAATTACAACCCCAACACAAAATACCACCCCAATTTGTCTTGCAAGAGCACAAATGTGCTAAACCCTCAACATCAAATCCAAAATGTGCCTCAACAACAAAGGCAATTTAAAAGTAACCCACCCGGTTTTCAAGGTCAAAAGCCTCAATTCCAACAAGGTTTTCAATAACCTTATCCACAAAATGTACCCCAACAAGGCTATCAACAACCCTTCCAAAACCAACAAGCCCAAAGTCAATCCCCCAATTATCAACAAAACGATCAAGTTATGGGTAAGCTCGAGTCTAATACCCGAATATTTTAGGACCCGTACGAGAGTCTTGGGATGCGTGAGAGTCATACGGGAGTAAGATTGGACCTTACACTAGACCTAGTGGAGCTTAGACTAGACCGAGTGAAGGCTAAAGTGAACCGATTAAGGTGGTAGTGGACCGAGTAAGGTTGACTCGGCCGAGTAGAGCGTCTACTGAACCGAGTAGTGTTGACTCGGCCGAGTACATAGTGTAATCGACCGAGTGGGTGGCACTCGGCCGAGTAGACCGAGTCACTCGACCGAGTGACACTGTCAGTGCCCGATAATTGGTATATTAACCCCTAACCCTAATTCATTTCCTATCTTCTTCCTTATCTCTCCAAACTCTCTTCATTCTCTCTAAAACCCTCTTAAACTCATTCATATGGAATTCAAGCTTTCTTTAAGGGATTTCTAACCTACTTATCCATCCTTCCACCTATGTAAGTAAGATCTACCCTTTTCTAGTCTTATGAACCCTAGATTTTGGGGAACAATTAGGTTGTTTAATTAGTAATTGTTGTTAGTGTAAGGGTAATTAAGGAGTAACAATAGGGGATTTTGAGTTGTATTATAGTGTAGGACGATTTGTGATAGTTATTATGTGGTATTATAGGATGAAACGATTTTAGGAGCCGGACCTTGCTTATTGTTTGGATTGCCTATGAAGAATGCTAAAAGGTAGGTTAATCCTACTCGGTTTCGGTATTATATATGAGTTTTGTATACATTAATCATTAGATTCTATGATATTAGTAGGCTAGCATTTACATGGTATTGGTTGTGTTGATTTGAGAGCCGAGACTCTTGGATACAAGGTTGCACCATGCTATGTTGGTAATAAGTCGAATAAAGGGTTGTATTCGATAATGTGTCTATAATTACATTCATATGTCTCATGTAATTGTTGGAGATGGGAGGTTGTATTGTGACTATTATGGAGACGGAAGGCGGTTGGGAAACCGTCTTCTACGTGAGTCGGCTCTTGGAGCTTCCCACTCCAAGAGGGACGTGCACATTAATGGCTTGAGTTATGGAGAGACACATGAGGTTGAGTCACGTCGTCTGGCAGGGGATTCGAGTTGCTCTCGGGCCCGGTACCACCGGTGTGTTCGGAGTACGTTTTTACGGGTTGCGGTCCGGGCTGTTTTGGTGGGCGGTGGTGCGGTGCCGTCACCGGTTGTGGGTACGTCTGGGTGTGTCCCGGTTTCGGTGTGGTATGGTTGGAGGTTGTGTCACATGCATTTCATTGTCGTATTTCATAATCACTTTCGTATGTCGTGTCTTATATGTTTATATTATCAAAACTGACCGTTTGTGGTTATGTGTTAATTGTCACCTATTTCCGGGGTTGCCTGTGTCCATCCATATGATATTTCCAATCTCTGGGGAGCAGATTATGTACAGGTTAATTTGGTGTCACGGGGGAGAAGGTACGAGCCTCGGACTTGGAGTCGAGTAGATGACACAGTTGCTAGTTAAGTAGTATTTGTAGGATCCACTTGTTATTTATTTAACATGTATTTAATCATTAAACATTGATTTTAATAAAATGTTCTTCAATTGGAGTTTTGGAATCACTACCTCGGGAAACCGAGATGGTAACACTTCGATTATTATCTTGACCGGATAATTGGGGTGTTACAAAGTGGTATCAGAGCGACGATTTTGGAACCTGAACCAATGAACCAAAATGAATCTAGGCGTGTCTAATAAAAAAATGAACCCGACATGAGTACAATGGGAGGTCGATTTTGAATTAGTAGGCGCCCTCATTTCAAAATTAGTGTCTATTGTCTCGGTTGGTGACCACGTGGGTGGATGTAAGTTTGGGAACGCTATGTGACTATTATAATGATTGCATGAATGTTATGATAGTGGATAAAAATCGTTCTTTTATAAAGGATACGATGTATTTCTCGGAATAGTGGTGCATGTGTATGCTTGAGGGACGTTAGTCCCGAACCTTTGAAATATAAAGCATCATTTATGCGTTTGAGTTACTACTATTACCGTTAGGGCAGGAGTAATGAAGATAGTGATGGAATGTGAACGGCGAGCATAGCGCCGTATGGACTAATCCGGGGCAAGTTACCGTTAGGCGGTGGACTCCCGAACCTTTTATTGTGCTGCAGGGATACTTTTCGTTTGAATATCGATCGATAATTTTGACCTTTCAGAGCTACTCGACCGTGTAGGAGCCCAACTCGACCGAGTCAAGTGTCACTCGACCGAGTGGACCACTGACTCGACCGAGTGGACAATCCAGTAAGAATTGGTTCAGTACTGGAAAATCCACTCGACCGAGTAGACTCGCACTCGACCGAGTGGACTCACCCACTCGACCGAGTGAGTTACACGGGTTAGAATGACTCGGTTATTTCTTCTCCTTTCTCCTCATTTCATTCTTATCTTCAAACCTTCATACCTTCCTCTCTATTCTCACTAAAAACCTCACTAAAACCACCATTGTTACTCCTTGTAGCTTGGAATTTCTCTCATTGCCTCACTTTCCTTCCTTTTACTCTACTAATTTAACAATGTAAGCTTCATTTTTTTCATTTTTTTTCATTTTGTTCAATGTGATTTTCCTTAGATCTACATTAATTTACTTAATTTTTTACAATTAATTGAATTTTTATGTTAAATTCATGATAGTAATAAGATTTCTACACCATTAATGTTGTTAAAAACAAAAATTTTGTATTGGAATCTTGACTACCATTGATGAGCACGAAAATGGTGATTTTTGGAGTAATAATTGAGTTTCTTGTGTTTTTTTGTTGAGTATAGTTGACCAGAAATGGCTTAACCTTGTTGTTAGTTGTGGATCTTGTCTTATATGAGAGAAAATGTTGTCTTGAGACCGTCTTAAATTTTTGGATTTTAAGGGAAACGATGCCCTAATTTTGATTTTTATGCATAAAAATTAGTTTGAATATGGTAAAAGACCACCATTTTCACTAGTAGAGCTATAAGTTACCTTAAAAGCAAAATTTTCATCTTAAAATTCCGTTTTTGGAGTCTCAAGATACCCTTAGTTCATGACGAAATTTCGATTTTCATCCCAAATATGGTTTAATGGTATAGTTTATCAACGACTTTGATGAATGTTATCAATTAAAGTTTAAGATGAAAATTTGTCTTAAGACGAGTTAATTGTTTTGTACATGGTAATGACTTGAAGAGTCAATTATGATTCTTTTGCTTCAATATACTTAATTCTTACATACAATGACATCTTAACACTACTAAAATGCTATGAAACCATGTATTATAAGAAAAAAAAAATCGTTTTGAAACTTGATTATATCCAAAGACCTCATTATAAATGCATCAAAATTTTGATTTTTGTGCTTTTATCGTACTTCACTTATTCACTTTCACCCTAACCTTGATTTTTAATCCGTTGTCAAGTCTTAATAAGAACTTTGGTTCATATTTACTTTGGAAATCTAGTAGTATAACTACCCGGATTTTATTTTCTCTAAGATAAGTGTTGCTTTGACTATGTTTAGCACCCAAAACGTAATGGTGGTAGCACATATTATTTCTTCCCAACTCAAAATTTAAAGTGTAAAGTAATTGAATGTTGGTATTTAATCCACCGAATTTTTATTTTTTTGTCTATCTCATGCCAAAGTTGTCATTTAATTTCTCCGATTTACTATAACAGGCGTCCTAAATTTTCACAATTTTGTAAAGGGTGAAAGTGTGTCAATAAAATATGAATATTATATTCATTCATGAGAAGTGATGTCAAAACTTCGAATGTTTTCTTGGTGAAAGTTAGAGTAAATGGAGAATACCATGTTGTTAAAATGTCATTTTTTCTCCAAATATGTGAAGCTTCCCGAATCAAACCATGTTCCTTTCTTTTAAGATGTCTATCAAGTTAGAATACGGGGGAAAAACTTCCTTGCCATTCCGAGCTATCTAGTTCTCACATCTTCCGCTCCGTATCTTGTTGTGTTTATTTCTTTTTTAGCATGACACCAAGGAACACAAGAACCAGTCGTGGAAAGAATGCCCGACAACAATGACCTGAAGAGTAGGTGGCTCCACCCGCTATCACCCTCCCGGATTACCCGAGGATCGAGTTTGAGAGCGATAATCAACGTGATAATTTCATTGACTTAGCCACAAAGAGGATGGCACTGACCAAGTGTATGTCGGTGGACACTTTAGAGACCTTGGGCATTGAGGATGAGGTACACCACATTTTCACGGTTCTTGGAATGGAGGGTTTATACAACCTTGAGGAGGTGAGCTACCATAATCTCACCCATGAATTTTTGAGTGCCTTTACCTATGATGAGGATGCCAAAACCGTGAGCTTTAGGATCAAGAACACCCCCTTTAACCTAACCCTCAATGACTTCGTCGACCGTTTAGGAGTGGC
Organism: Silene noctiflora; assembly: GCA_009801015.1. Lineage (NCBI taxonomy): Eukaryota > Viridiplantae > Streptophyta > Magnoliopsida > Caryophyllales > Caryophyllaceae > Silene > Silene noctiflora. Next base: position 34,435 of record VHZZ01014753.1, read on the forward strand.
AAGGAGAGACCCGGGTATACATGAACGAGTAGGAAAGGATACGAAAGCCAGAAAATACTTTTCACTCTTCACTAGTAAGCATAAGACCGGGGTGAGTAGTATGAAGGTGAGTGATGTTGAGTACCCGGTACTTAAAATCTTCCATCCCTTGACCAACCTCCTATACGGGAGGAAAGACACAAGTAAGCTCAATTCGACGGAGGTCTTAATCTTAAGATCATACCTTAATCCCCGTTTTGAGGAGCCTTTCCTCTTTTATGCCGTGTCTCTAGTATGTGGCGCCTTGGTGAGGATGATTGAGTTAGCTAAGTGCTCCTTAGATTGTGGGGCCTTAGTGACAAGTTTGGCTAGGAGTTTGTTGGGGTACGAGCCGGGGGAGCTAGACGGACCTATGTCTAGGGGAGTGGTGTACTTTGACCTTGCTTGGATGGAGTCTAAATCTTGGTTGTCAAAGGGGCGACAGAGGGTACTTACTTTTGGAGGATAGATGGACCTTGGCACCTAACCCTTTCCGTCGAGGAAGACCCACCCCTAGGGCCTCACCCATGCCCGCACCTAGGTCCCCACCGATGACGCGCCCACCCTACACCGGAGGTTTTGCCTTTACCGGGGGGCTATGTCCAACCCGAACTCCACTATGATCTCATGTCCTACCTTATCCACTGGGTCAACACCAATTTGGTGTTGAGAGACATGACCGAGGCGACATACAACCAAGGAGTGCGACCCGCCCACCGTCCTAGTTTTTGGACTGACCCGGGAGATGTCTCGGGTGTGTTTAAGGCCTATGGTATCCAAGCTTCGGATTGTGGAACCAGGATCCGGTTTGATGAAGGGAACTTGCGTGACCCATGGATGGGTACCGCGGGGACTTACTTTGGCAACACCTCCCAAGGGGAAGGATTTAGGGAAGGACCTTCCGGGGCGGCCACGGAGGCCAAGGGGAAGGGGGGGAGACTATGGAGACGGTGGCTTCGGCGAGGGTGGTTATTAGCGGCGCGATGATGGCTTTCAGGAGGGTATATATGACCAAGGAGATGGTGGGAATACCCCATTTTGTCATGATGTTGTGATAAGATAGAGCTCGAGGGCCTTCTTCGAGGGACAGAGGGATGATGAGGTAGAGGAAGGAGAAAATGAGGGTGACCAATCCGGGGGCAAAGGAAAAGCGGTGAAGGATAAGAAGGATTGGAAGCAATGGATGAAGAGCCTTGCGAAGAAGAGGAAGACCTCGTCTTCCTAGTGATATTTATGTATGACCTGATATTTCTAACATTTGTGTCCATCCGACACCCGAATTATTTTGTTTTATTGTATGTAATTCGGCCATAAGGCCAAGTATTATCGACTTTGTTTGTGCAATGGTAGGAAATCACCATTGGAGACTTGTCCATTTGAGTATGTAACAATTGGAAGCTTGGGGACCATTTCTTGGCCGAAAATAACCACTGCCTGCTGCACTCAGTCGAGTGACCATCTGCTCGATTGAGTGGCCCTCTACTCGACCGAGTAGACCCATCTACTCGGCCGAGTGACCCGAGATCAGAATCTGGGAAAACTGCATCATTTTTTTCTACTCGACCGAGTGACTCCCTACTCGGCCGAGGTGGCTCACCTACTTGACCGAGTGGACCTACTTTGGCCTATTTTTGTGAAATTTTCTACCAACTTGATGTTCCGGACCTTGTTTTGCGGATATGTCAACTCCTAATAATTGACCGGTCTAAAGGACTTAACATGGTAGACTTTTATGAATTGTTTACGTTCGATTGCATTAATTTGGATGTTTAAAGTACAAGCATGGTTGAATTTATATTGGTTGCGCGATAACATGATTAATATGATACGTATGCCGTCCATGATATTAGATGGAAAAGTCTATGGTGATAAGAATTGCGTATTTGATGCATGTCATCTATGTGTCATGTTATAAGTACTGAATGCATGAACAAAATAGTGGTGATGGTAAACGAAAATGTTACTATAAATGATGTCGAACTTGAATTCATGTGGACTCATATAGCGGATTTCATACAATATACACATGACATAACGAATATATATTAGATAATTAGGCCTAGCCATGCAATGTTCATTAGGAAAAGAGGTAGCATGCTAAGTGTATGCTTGTTTAAACTTATTCGTTCCAATATACGCATAGTTGATCCAAAAATGCTCGATCCAAATGAAGATGACGAGATTGTGATAGATGTCAAGGACTTAGCAGAAGCAACAACACTCACGGCAACAACAA
>VHZZ01014756.1:5258-20367 GCA_009801015.1 Silene noctiflora
GTTTCCAGTCATTCTGGCTCGTACCTGCCAATAATGCAAAACAAACCAAAGTAGACTGTTCGAGGGATATTTGTAGTAAAACACTACGAAATAAGCATAGAAATGTGTGCTAAAAAGGCCTAAAAGRTCTATATGAAATGCACACATCAAGGGTGTAAGCAACTCATTTACTTTATGTTTTTAATGTTTTTATGACATAAAAAACATAAAAAATGCATAATATGATTCAGACATGGAAGGATCGATCGGAAACAGGATATTTGTCTGAGAGACGAGCAACTTGTGTTGCCACAAGGCTCGCACCCCTAGGGCCTCTCAGACTTACTCTATATGTGTTTGAGTTCATCATCCCATCAACATTTTCTTTTATTTTCTTTCTTTTCTTTTACGATTTTCACTACTTTATTTTATTTTCTTACAACCAATTTTTAACCAATCCGAAAATCATCCTTGGTTAAATTATACTATAACGGTTTATTCCGTGTTTCGATGAAATTTTTTGGTTAATAACAAACTTATGAGCATTTAAAACGTTTTTTCTCTTATTTTTCCTTTTTTCTCATTTTTTTACATTTGCAAACATTTGGTCACATCCTTGTTCATCCTTGGTCAATACATACCGTGTCGGTTTAATCCGAGTACGATGATACATGCCGGCTAATTACAAAGCAATCAACTTAACATATTTAGTTCATATCAAATCATTTTCTTCTATTTTCTTTTCTATTCTATTATTATCTTGGCCATATTGCATGTAACCCTTAGTTAACATGAATACCATGGCGATTTAACTCTAGTGTGGTGATAAAATGGCTAATAAGAATACAAATTTTACACTTTTTATTTGTAAACTAAATATGTCAAGCTTGCAATTATGAGTCCGACGACGGGCATTACTAACATAATAGTAATTATCCCGAGTCATGCACACGACACTCCACATATTTGTCACAAACACGGTTTTAACAACCTTTTTAACAACCAGGAGTCATCCCTTTGACCGCACCATCGCTCACGCTAAAAAAAAGATGCATGTATGTTTTCAACTTTCAAAATCAGATCAGAGCCAATTGTCTCGCACCATAGCTCGCGCCTCTAATAAGTTGTCTGATGCTGCTATTTCATTCTTTTTAACCTGAAGCAAAGAAGACTCGTTTCTATAACGGAAGTGCTTATTGCCTATATGAGCAAAGCAAAGGTCACGACACCGAAACTTGCTTCAAGCTCAAACACGCTATACAAAACATAATCGAGAAAGGTAACTCCCGATACCTCCACCACCTAAACCCAACCAACCCCTTGGTAATCAATGCCATTTTCGATGATGAACCAACTTTGGACTGCTCACACCTTATCATGCCAGCTGAAGATGAAATTGACGTTCTCGAGAATGACCCTCCTAGCGATATGTTTGTCTTTGACGCTCCCTCTATGATGACAATTTTATGACAAATCTAAAGAACCATCACCAATCTCTCCGAGAGAATTTCCAGGCTAGAGGAAGCTCAACTCTGACAACTCGTTCGTCCGCCAAGAAGCATGCCATATTCAAGGGAAGGGTCTTTCAATCCCCCACGGTCCGAGATTCCATGACAGCCCACCTCGTCTGTCATCATGGTACTCGTAAAAAAGAACACCATCTAGAAATTACCCTCCAAGGCATACCCCTTCTAGATTCTTTGGGATCACGAGATTAACGGTATATGGAGGGACGATGTGGAAGATGTCTACCTTACCCTGAAACCTGAAAATTCACCTTCAGAAATTGACCATCTAACCCGATCTGGACGCCCTTACCAAAACCCAAGTATCAGGATCAAAAATCATGTGACATCCGACGACCAGGTCGTCCCAGACATTGATAATCAAGCAAAACTACCAGAGAATTCAATCCTCAAACAACTACGAAAGGCTAAGGTTAACATATCAATCTGGCAGCTTATCGCCACATCGTTCAAACACCTCTAAGCCTTTACTTCAAGCCCTAGGGAAATTGACCATGCCATCCAATTTTTCCCTGAAGAGATAGTAGTTGTAGCTCATATGACGAATGATGTCCCTGAATTGAACAACCCCATCATCTTCTCTGATGAAGACATTCCCGCGTTTAGGGCTAATCATAACTTGCCGCTATACATAAATGTGAGATGCCCCAACAAGAACGTACTCATAATCTTGGTTGATAATGGTCCTGTCGTAAAAGTTATCCCTCTCAAAACTGCTCACAAGTTGGGGATAAAAGAAGATGACCTAATTCCCACTAGTCAAGGAGTTCGTGCTTATGACGGCACCCGTCGCAAAGTTGCAGGTCTAGCTACCTTAACCATTACTAACAGTCCTCTGGAATGGAAAGTTAACATTAAAATCGTTAACATTGAGGCTTCCTTCAACATGCTCCTGGAACGTCGCAACAAAGAATTTCTGTAACACCCACGAAATTCCCGTTTTAGGATTTATGAATTAATTAACTATTTTATTCTTTTATTTGTATTTTAAATTCATTTATATAAAATTGTTGCTTTACATGTATAATAATAATATTAGTGACTAACTTAGCTATTTAAATGATATAGTAGTTGGAATCGTGTTTTTAGTTATACTCGACTCATCTTGTGTTGTTATGGGCCGATAACCTCTTCTTGGGCCTATATTAGTACCATTTTTCCACCAAACCCTCATTTTACCTTCATCTTCCACAAAAATATCAGCACACTTCTCCCTCTCCAACCTCCATTAAAACATCATTGTTACTCAACCATCAAATCGTCATAACTCACTCATTTCTTAACCAAACTAAATGATTTTCGCGCCATTCTTCTCCTCACCTCGCCCTCCTTCTTCCTATGTAAGAAAGTGTTATCTTTTCTAAGTCTTTCTAAAAATCCGTCTTTCTAGGGTTAGGATAATTTACTCCTCTCCTTGAATTTGTTGTTGGGAAGCAAGCTTTGAAGACTTGGACTTGATGGCTTGAAGATTGGAAGTGCAAATAAGGAAATGGTGATAGGTTACTGGACATTACACCCAATTATGTGCTTTATTTGTGAAAGATTTAGCCTTTGGTTGAATAAAGTTGATATCTTTGCATATTTAACATGTTTATTGTTCGTCTAATTGATAAATGTGTTTATCTTGTGTTGTTGTGGAATTGGAATATGTTATTACATGGTTGTCATGAGAATTGGATGGATTGGTTTCATAAGAAGTTTTGAAGGGTGAATTACTTGTGTATATCTTGCCTTTGTGTCCAACTATGTCATGAAATTGTTTCTAGAAAATGTTCGTATGAAAACAATGGAGGAAAGCTGGTAATTTGGAATATGTAAACAATTGATTTCCATCTTAAAAATTCTTCCTTTTTATGTATTATCGATGTGGTGGAATTTTTGGTGGAAATTTTAAAGTAATGGAACGGTTTGGTTAGCTTTGTATGGCTCGTTTTCGATTTATACATTTTTCATCTCAAATGTTTGGAATTTTCGTTAAATGGTATGTTTATAAATTAATTTCTAAAACATTGTTAAAAATATTATAAATTAATTTGGGTGAAAGATTATAATTTTGGAAAGTCACATTTTATTTCAAAACGCGCAAAACGAATTTGGAACTATTTGAAACCGTCCCAAGCCCTCTTCTTCTTCTTCTTCCCGTGACCTTCTCCTTCCCGTGCTCCCTCCCCTGTTTTTCCCCAGCTGTCCCGCCGGCACCACTTCCCTTCCAGGCTGGGACAAGGCACAGGCCAGCATCCCTCTTCCCCCTTGCGTACGTCCCGCTGGTACCATGGCCCTCCCAGGCCGGGACCGTGCCTACTTTCCTTGTGTGCGTGTGATACCCTGTTTTCATCTCACCGGTACAACACTCACACCGGCCTTCCTCCCTCGTACCGCCCAACATGGCCAGCTACCAGATCGGGGTGGTGCCGAGGGGTGGCCTCCCTTGCGCCCTTTCTTCGTCCCACCGGTACCCAGTTGCTCCCTCACCGGCATAGTCTCCTCGTGTCGGCCGGTATGGTCAGGCTCCCACCGGGACAGCACCTGTTTCAGCCTTCCCCTTGCCCTGCTAGACCCGTACCGGCCGGGAGCACCAGCCTCCCACCAGTATGGCCTTGGGTGGTCCTTGTGACTCGTGTCATGTTTAGTTATGAGTCGGGATTAGATTGTGTACGTTTTGCCTCATGTTATCTATTATATAATGCGTCCGTTATTAATTGTTTATATCGTATCCAAGTAATTTGCAATTTAATTACGAGTTATTTATTTATGTATTATATTATATAAGTCATTTAATATCATTTGTTTACGTTTCATTAAAGTAACATGGAATTTAATTATGAATTGTTTACCTTTGTTTACACTTCATTTATATGACTTATAATTAGTTTTATGAAACGGTTTATTTTTATATTCTCGTATCATGAACTAGGATTATAGAATGTTATGTAATTGAGTCATTCATTTGTATAATTCTTGTGGAACTTATGATTAAATGGTGAATTGCTCATTTATTTACTTTAAGTTGTTGGTCCGTATGAATGTCATTTGTGCTACCTTGGCTACTTGACTATCTTTACGCCTTACTCGTGCCGTTCTACCAAGTATTGGTTTATGCTGCTCCCATTCCGTTCTGCCAGGAGCTGGTTAATTGATGCTCTTTTAGCCTCTTTCGTGCCGTTCTACCGAATTTGGGGTACTCGACTTCCGTTCTGTCGTTCGAGTCTTGGATGCGAAACGTTTATCGCATGTCGAATCGGGAAATGTGTATCCCGAGAGTCTGGTCAGTTTTAGACTAAGATCGGATATTTATTATTGTTGTCCTACCGGGAGGAAATGAGTCTAGATTATTAAAGATTGGATACTTGTGTTTGCATATGTCATTTATTACGTGACCGGATACTTGTGTTTGTATGTTGGTATCTTGGACATGCTTTAAAGGTAGCCTCTGAGTCGGATACTTGTGTTTGTATGTTTGTATCTTGGACATTCATTAACGGTAGCCTCTGAGCCGGATACTTGTGTTTATATGTTTGTGTCTTAGACATGTTTTAAAGGTAACCTCTGAGCAGGGCACTTGCATGGTCATGTTTGTCTTAATCCTATCGGGCACTAGTGGTGAGATGCAAGCCTCTAGTTGCGATATGATCCCCGTTCATGCTTATTTACCTCATATGCTTAGTAATGCTTATCTTATGCTATGGTTTACTCATCCTATCGTCTTTCATTTATTCGGCAAGTTCAATGCTTAATGCTTCAGTTGAATGCAATTGTCATGTATGCTTTACATGTTTAACGTGCTTATTTATGTGCATTTTGACGTAATGTGGCTGGGAGAACCTTGAGTTACTCCCCACTGACTGTGGCGTTCACGTTTACATGAATGACAGGTATCGGTGAAGCTTTTGTGGGGTTTGAAGATGTGTGAGCTAGCGAGTATTTACCTTGGACCATAGTCATCTTAAGCTAGACTTACTACCCTTTGACTTGTTTATTCGTGGTATATCTTTTCCCCAAAACTTCTTTTACTTTGGATTGTAAAACTTATCACTTACTCTTTCGTACTCGTTGTTTATTTTTAGTGATACTTCGCTTTGATCTTTTAAAAGTTTTAAAAATCCCGTATTTTCCGCTGCAATTTCATATGTTATGATCGTGCTTAATAGCGGGTTGTCACAATTTCACTTCAACATTACACCAGAAAATCAAGGTCTCCCTCAACGGGAAAGCGATCACCATTCATGCCTTTCCTATCCGGGCTATCATGGAAAAGGTAGTAGCCTCTCAAGTAACTGAAGAAGCTGAGAATCAAATTTGGGGCATCCAAATCGTGAATACCCTAACCAAAGACAAGGCACCCTCTGACTTCGACTCGTTCTTAAACCTTATTGTCAACCACATGATGATGTGTCAAGGATACTTCCCGGGCATGCTTCTAAACCCTCTCAAAACCGCTTTACCCCCGATGAAGGAGGTTCAGATTCCAAATTTTCCCTTTGAAGTAGGCCATGAACCGACCAACCAAGGCATTCAAGAGTGAAGCTGCTAGTGAGGAACCACAAGAAGCAAGGAGTCATCCTCCGCGCTTATCACCCAACACTAAATGGATACTTTATTATAGAAGGAGACACCAAGACATACAACGACTTTCCGTAACCCATCTATGATCCTATCCTGAAGACCAAGTACCCGGGATAGAAGTCTTCCAAGACTGCTACTTTATCCCCGATGATGCAACTGATGTTACCCCCAACCAAGTCTGAATAGGCACCTTGCCTTGACGAACAAGTTGTGAGCCTCCTCTTTCGGGAAGAGAACATCAAGCACCTAGACCATGAGAACATCAAATCCATCATCCCGAAAGACAACTAGTTTGACCCTATTGCTTTTATCTCCGATACTAACCTGGAGAAGACTGTCCAAGGCTGGAGGAAGACTGTCAAATGGACTGATAGCTAAGGCAGCATCCTCAAGTTCAACACTGGAGAAGGCCGCAAGTTCAAAGATAAGAGAAGTGAAGATGAGTCTGAGTCTGAGTCAGATGATGAGTCTAAGTCAGAGTCTATCCTAGGTCAAAAGAACCCCCTCTCCCACTATCAATGTACCTGCTATCGTCACCCCTACTTCCATTGAGGCTAACAACCTGGGGTCTGTCCCAGGAACCACCTCCTCTCTTGTATCGCCTCTGAATTTACACCAGTTAACTTTCTTGTTCGAGCTCTTTCTTCAGATTGATCTAATGAATGCTAAGGTTGCTTACGATTCATCTCGATTTAACTATAATGCAATTGAGAACGAAAATGAAAAATTTGACTTGATTGATTGCCCACCGCAACCGATTAAGGAACTTGAGAAACGTGACCTTGGAACCCCTGTTATTGAGGACATCGAACCCATAAACTTTGGGATCGATCAAACCCCTCAAGAACTTAAGATAGGGACCACCCTCGACCCCCACGGAAAGACAATAATTCATCGACCTTCTTCTAAAGTAAAAGGACTTGTTCGCCTGGTCATACAAGGACATGCCTAGGATTGATAGGGAGATAACCAAAGACATGATACCGATTCGGCCCGGAGCCTGACCAGTGAAGCAAAAACTATGCCTCATGCGCCACGAATGGGCCTTGAAGATCAAAGAAGAGGTTGATAAGAAATTCAAAGCCGGATTCATTAAAGTTTCCGAGTATTATGATTGGATGGCTAATATAGTCCCCATACTCAAAATGTAACACCCGCAATTTCCCGTTTATAGCCTTAAAATATCTTAATATTCTAATTAAGCCTAATTATATTTTAAAACTTATTTTGGTAGAAATATAATTTTAGAAGTATAATATTTATAAATATGATAATAATGTCCGTCTTAAGTGTATAGTAGAGTTGAGACGTATTTTTAGCAAAAACCGATTCAAAATGAGTTGCGTTGGGCCTAAGCTTGTTATTGGGCCTATTTACTACCTTCTTCTCAACACAAACCCTTCCCCCTTCTTCTTCAACATTCATAAAATTTGAAAAATCATCCTTCTCCACCTCCATTAAACACCATATCCTCCTTAAAGCTTAAAACTTTCATATCTCACTCAATTCTCAACCAAATTCGTTCATTCTTGCGCCATTCTTCCCCTTTTCTCGTTCTCCACCTTTCCAAGTAATAAAGTCTTGTTCTTTCTCGACTTTTATAAAATTCCGTCTTTCTAGGGTTTGTTAAAATTGACCTTTTGATTATATTGTGTTTATTGGAAGCAATTTGGACAACCTGGAAGAAGATTCGTTAGAGATTGGCGATACTTTGCCACTGCCGGCTGGGAAGCTCCCATTTCCCTTTTTCATATATCTTTGTTATACAATTAATAAGTGAAGAATTTATGTCTTGTTTGTACTACAATCACATGATATGTTGTAGAATAACCAAGTGTGAGTTATATCATCTTAGTTTTTATCTATTCATCACATGTCAAATGTGAATTACTTACATGGATCGATTATTTGCCTTGAGTCGTTCTTGCATGGAAATGCCACTATGCAATGTTTGCCTGTTTGACTTGTTTACGCCTTTTTCGTGCTGTTCAGCCATGATTTGGTTAACTCTTATTCTTTCCGCCTCTTCCGCGCCGTTCTGCCGAATTCGAGGTACTCGACTTCTGTTCTGTCGTTCGAGTCTTGGATGTGTGCCGTTCTGCCGCATGTCGAATCGGAAAACGTGTATCCCGAGAGTCTGGCCAGGTTTAGACTAGGATCGAATATGTATTATCGTCGTCCTATCAGTAGGAAATGAGTCTAGAGCAGTAAAGGCCATGCATTCATTGTGTTTTGCATATGTAATTCATCATGTGATGAACTACTTGTAGTTATTATCGTGTTTGATGTCAATTATCAATGTCTTTCCCTATATTCATTAGTGTGTATGTCTCATATGCTTTCTTGATTTCATTTAACTTATTCTTGCTCATTCTCTATTTGATATGATTTGTTTACGTTTATAATTACCTTTATTTTGATGTAATGTGGCTAGAAGAACCTTGAGTTACTCCCCATTGACTGTGGCATTCTTGTTTACATGAATGACAGGTACAAGTTGGTGTTTCATGGGTTTGATACTCGTGTGAGCTAGCAAGCATTGACATTTCACGTTTACTTTTCATAGCTTAGACTCACCCTTTAAAATATGTTATTCGTGGGACATCTTTTCCCCATTTCTTCTATTTTGGTTTGTAAAACCTAAGTTTACTCTTCTGCACTTGTTTAACTATGTTTAGTGGTACCTCGTGACGAAATCTAAAAAGGTTTTAAAAATCCCGTATTTTTCAGCTGCAATTTATTAGGTATATTTATGTTATATCGCAGGGTGTCACAGTTGGTATCAGAGCATTGATGCTCCCGACGCACACACGTGTACCCTAACTTTAAAACTTAACTTGACCTTGAATAATGAATGAGAGATGGGTAGAATTAAGGACCTAAGTTGGTAGTCTTCTTGTTTATGCTATTTGGTAGGTGCTAATTTATTTGATTTTGTGCCTTAAGAAGATGGTGCGACCAACCAATGTGGAGAATACCATCATGAAAGCTCTTGCTCAAATCCTTCAAAATCAACAAGGTGACAATGCCAATGTTAATGTCAACCCCGTTCCGCCCGCTCAACAAGGAAGAAACCGCCAAAGAAGCTTTTCTTGGATTGCAAGCCAACTTGAAAGGAACAATGCTAGGACCTATAAAGGAGAAGTTGACCCAATGGAGTTATCGAAGTGGTTTCGTGATATAGAGAATAACTTTTCTCTCTATGAAGTGCAAGACAAGGATAAGGTGAAGTTAGCCTCTCATTTTCTTGTGAAGGAAGCCGATAGGTGGTGGACTCTAACCGGTGCTACCGCTACTTAAGACCCCTTCCTTGATTGGAATCACTTCAAGACTCTTGTGGAGACTCGCTTCTATCCTAAGGAGCTCAAACAACAATGGTTGAAGGAATTCATCTATTTCAAACAAGAAAAGCTATCCGTTCAAGAGTACACCGACAAGTTCAATCATCCTGCTCAGTTTGCCACCAAGTTTGTGAAGGATGAAGAAGATCATTTCTACTTCTATAAGAACAAGTTGAATCTTACGGTGTAGAGTATGGTGAGAAGAAACTCCGTGTCCTTTGTGGATGTCTATGATGATGCTATTTGGACTGAAAGTTCCTTGAAGGCTATTGAAGAAGAAGCTAAGCCTCATGTTGCCTCTCAACCTTATCGCCCCAACTCTTATGGCAAAAGACCCTTTGTGCCTTTATTTACTTCAATATATGCCAACAAGAAGAGGTTCGTGCCAAGAACTCAAGTTCCAAGTGGACAAGTTTCCAATCAAAGCAACAACAACAATCTTGAGAAGCCCCACAAGTGCTTCAATTGTAGACAAGATCTAGACCCCGGAGTTCGATGTTATGGCAAGCCCTTGACTTGTTTTCATTGCAAGAAGCCCGTACATCGCTACAATGATTGCCCCGAGAGGAAGACAACTACTCCTACTCCAAATGCCAAGCTAAGAGGAACCATCTTTGTCATGAGTCGTGTCGAAGCCGCCGGTCATCCCAATAACATTAAGGGTATGTTCTCAATTCTTGATCATCCTTGCCTCATTCTATTTGATACCGACGCATTTTTATCGTTCATATCTTCGAATTTTTCGGAAAAGCTAGCCCTTGAGCCTATTCCTAGTTAAGATACCCCTATATCTTTGCCATCCAGAGAGATTATATCTTGTTCCCTCTCGTACTCCAATGTTCTTATCTCTATTTCGGGAAAGCTTTGCAAGATGATATGGGTAGTAATTGTTGATGAGTACCGCTTTTCACGCCTCTACCGATGGACAAACCGAGAGAACCATTCAAACCATTTAGGATTTGTTGCGTGCTTTTACCCTAGACTTTCATGCTAGTTGGGAAAAGAGCTTACCTTTAGTCGAATTTTATTACAACAACGGTTATCATGCTTCTATCAAGATGGCCCCGTATGAAGCCTTCTATGGAAGGAAGTGTCGTAGTCCGATTTGATGGGATCAAGCAAGTGATGTTCGTGATTTAAGACCCGACAAGCTAACCGATACGATTGACCATGTGAAGCTCATCCGAGAGAGAATGAAAGCCACTCAAGATCGCCAAAAGTCTTATGCCGATGTTCGCCGTCGACCCTTGGAGTTTGAACTTGGTTATAAGGTGTTCTTGAAAGTTTCCCCTATGAAATGAGTAAAAAGGTTTGGTGTGAAGGGAAAGTTGAGTCCAAAGTACATTGGACCCTATGATGTTGTGAAGAGAATTGGTGTTGTGGCTTATAAATTGTATTTACCCTCGAGTTTGCGTAAAGTTCATGATGTTTTCCATGTGTCTCAACTTAGGAAATACATTATCGACCCTAGCCATGTGTTGCAAAATGAAATTCCCGAGCTTGAGCCAAGTCTATCTTTTGAAGAGAGACCAATTCGTATCTTGGACAAGAAGGTTAAGAAGTTGAGAAGTAAAGATGTACTCCTAGTGAAGGTTTTATGGAAGTGTGGCAATGTAAAAGAAGAGACTTGGGAACCATAAGCCGCTATGCGTAGCAAGTATCCTAGTTTGTTCGCGTGAGGTAATCTCCCTTGTTTCAAGTTTCGAGGAAGAAACTTTTTAAGAGGGAAGATTGTAAGACCCGCGATTTCCCGTTTATAGTCTTAAAATATCTTAATATTTTAATTAAGTACAAATATAATTTTAGAAGTATAATATTTATAAATAATATAATAATGTCCGTCTTAAGTGTATAGTGGCCTTAAGACGTATTTTTAGCAAAAACCGACTCAAAATGAGTTGCGTTGGGCCTAAGCTTGTTATTGGGCCTATTTACTACCTTCTTCTCTATACAAACCCTTCCCCCTCCATCTTAAACATTTATAAAATCTGAAAATTCATCCTTCACCTCTATTAAACACCATATCCTCCTTAAAGCTTAAAACTTTTATATCTCACTCCATTCTCAACCAAATTCGTTCATTCTTGCGCCATTCTTCCCCCTTTTCTCGTTCTCCATCATTCCAAGTAATAAAGTCTTGTTCTTTCTCAACTTTTCTAAAATTTCGTCTTTCTAGGGTTTGTCAAAATTGACCCTTTTGATTGTATTGTGTTTATCGGAAGCAATTTGGACAACCCGGAAAACGATTCGTTCGATATTGACAATATTTTGGATGAGTGAAGTGCTAAGAAGGTAACAATGATAGGTTACTCGACATTACATTTAAATTATGTGCTTACTTGTGTTAGAATTGGTGTTTATGTGTTTAAAGATGTTAACTTTACATGTTTTGAAAAGTTTCTTATTTCGTTCACAACTGGATCTATTCATCTTATATTGTTGATGAAATTTGGTTATGTTACTCCATAATTTGTCACATGAATGCTCTAAGTAAATGGCTTTTGTTGGTTACATGCTTGATTTTGCCAAATGCAACATGTTATTCATGTTTAATGTTTATGCTCATATATTTCATGGAATTTTTGATATATAAACTATTGGTTTAAAGACATTTGGGTAAAGTTGATGTTTGAATATACAAACTCCTATTTTTCTTCTCATATATATTTTTCGTTTCACGTTTACATACGAAATCCATTCTCGAATTCATGTTTATTGTTGATTTGTGCTGAAACCTATGTACATTGGGTCCCGGCCAGTGGGCGGGCCGCCGTTGGCCTTGCCGGTTGGGAAGCTCCTGTAAGTTGTTGTTAAATTTTCGTGGTGTCGTATGTCCAAGCCGAGGGACCGGCAGCCGACACCACTGCCGGCTAGGCGGTTCCTGATATAAATTGTAAGTTGGTGTTTTGGGCGGAGGTGACCACCCGGTGGGCTGGCGGCCGGTGCCACTGTCGGCTAGGAAGTCTCTGACCCTCCTTTGTGTTTAGTGGGTTGTGGCATGGTGCCCGGTCGGTGGGCCGGTAGCTAGTGCCACTGCCAGCTGGGAAGCTCCTGTTTCCCTTTTTTATATCTTTCTTATACGATTAATAAGAGATGAATATATGGCTTGTTTGTACTACAATCACATGATATGCTGTAGAATAACCAAGTGTGAGTTATATCATCTTCGTTTTTATCTATTCATCGCATGTCAAATGTGAATTACTTGTATGGATCGATTATTTTCCTTGAGTCGTTCTTGCATGAAAGTGCCACTATGCAATGTGTGCCTGTTTGACATGTTTACGCCTTTCTCGTGCCATTTTTCCGTGATTTGGGTAACTCTTATTCTTTCCGCCTCTTCCACGCCGTTCTGCCGAATTCGAGGTACTTGACTTCCGTTCTGTCGCTCGAGTCTTGGATGCGTGCCATTCTGCTGCATATCGAATCGGATAGACTAGGATCGGATATGTATTATCATCGTCCTACTTGGTGGAAATGAGTTTAGAGCAGTAAAAGTCATGCATTCGTTGTGCTTCTCATATGTCATTCATCATGTGATGAATTACTTATATTTATTATCGTGTTTGATGTCAGTTATCAATGCCTTTCTCTATATTCATCGGTGTGTATGTCTCTTATGCTTTCGTGCTTTTATTTAAGTTATTCTTGCTCATTCTCTATTTCATACGATTTGCTTACATTTATAATTACGTTTATTTTGATGTAATGTGGCTGGGAGAACCTTGAGTTACTCCCCACTGACTGTGGCGTTCATGTTTACATGAATGACAGGTACAAGTTGGTGTTTCATAAGGTTGAGACTCGTGTGAGCTAGCAAGCATCGACATTTGACGTTTATTTTTCGTAGCTTAGACTCACCCTTTAAAATATGCTATTCGTGGGACATCTTTTCCTCATTTCTTTTATTTTGGTTTGTAAAACCAAAGATTACTCTTCCGCACTAGTTTAACTATGTTTAGTGGTACCTCGTGACGAAACTTAAAAAGTTTTAAAAATCCCATATTTTCCTGCTGCAATTTACTAGTTATGTTTATGTTATATCGCGGGGTGTCACACTAAATGGATGAGAGAATCCGTGTTTGTATTGACTTCAAAGACCTAAACAATGGAATTCTAAAGGACGACTTCCCTCTCCTACACGTTAACATCTTGGAAGACAACATCGCCGAGCAGGCGCTTTTGTCGGTCATGGACGGGTATGCTAGGTACAACAAAATTAAGATGGCAGTAGAAGACATGCACAAAAACGTATTCACTACATAGTGGGGCATATATTGATACACTGTCATTGTAATACTACACATTTTTAAGTCATGGAATTCGGTCGAGTAGGGGGGGGGGAGTTCAACCCAGTGGGACTTACTTTGCTGAGTGCGGTTGGCCTAGTAGGTGGTTATTATTTGGGAAGTTCCCTTTTTGAGTTACTTGACCGTGTAGGTGATGGACTCGGTTGAGCAGCTGTTACTCGGTCGAGTGGTTTTGATACTCGGCCGAATGACCGGTCTGGGGGACATTTTTACGCGATTTGATTAAGGTGATTTGGGAAGTTATAAAGTATTTGTTTTCGTTTCTTAATTGTCACTTTTAACCTGAAAACATCTCTTAAACTCTCCCTAATTACACTAATCATTGCCAAATCAAGGAATTAGTATTTTGGCATTCGTATTCTCCGTTTCTTTGTGTCAATCGTGTAGTATGTTCCGATCTTCGCCTTTATTCATTTCGTATCATTGGCTTAACCCTAATTTGGATTAATTTAGGAGTAAATAACATTGTTTGTAGAATCGGTGTAGTAATTGTTATTGCACCATTACATTGGTGACGTGTTCGTAGAGGAGCACTTTCAACTAATTTGTGTGCCTATCGGATTCGCGAGTGAGGTAGGATTTCCCTACTCAGTATGATTATATGGTTAATTGTAACGTAACTGTAGTTATATGGATTTCTAAATTATATTATTGTGATTATGGTGAATCATTGGTGATAATGTAGTACTGTTGATATTGTGAAGCCATGTCAGGATATGGACTTCACCGCCATGTATCGCCTCTTGTGACTCCCGTCACAAGGGGGATGTGCACATTAATGATCTGGGTTCGCTCGTTGTGATGAGCGGGGCTTTTGATGACCATTGCTACGGTCTGGCATCGACAGGGGTTGGTTACCTGTTGCGATGTGAACCATTTGTGTCTGCGATGCGGTTCAGACACAGGTTATTATGGAGTTCGGGGTTAACGAAGTTGTATTTGTTGTTCATATGAGTTATACGTGATTGTGCCATTCTTGTGATTAATTGTATAGTTGTACTAACCTTAGTATGTTTTCAAAACTATGGTGAACCATTTGATATTTCCGGCAAATGGGGGAGTAGTGCATTCCGCAGGTGTTGATGTTTTAGCTTGTATGCGGGATTGGACAGGGCACCTGACGAGTCATTTGTTTTTAGCTTCCGCTGAGTTCAGTAGACAATTGTTTTAATTTCTTTTGGATATTGAATTGTATTTCATTTTGGAGCTTGGAACTTTGTATTCGCATAAATTTACYTTACCTTTAATAAATGTTTCTTTATGGTCAATTTGATATGTACTACCTCGGGAAAGCGAGATGGTTGTTGGAGAAAAGTGTCCCCGACAATAATGCGATCACAAATTGTCGATCATAATTGATCACATATGTAAATCTCACATTAAAGAATAC